>JAQHUG010000067.1:6892290-6932341 GCA_028555095.1 Dicrostonyx torquatus | reverse complement strand
TAAAATGCCCCAAGTTCGGGCGCCAAATGTGGCAAGACACACAGGTTTATTAAAGACCAAAATACACACAGATTACAATACCCAATAGAGCTCCTCCATGGAAGTACGCAGGTCGGCGATCCGCGCAGAGAGAGAGCGTTTCCCGCATGGGTCTGCCATTTTATACCTCTCCTGGGACCTGGTGGTCCAGCCCCATTAATTAATTGAGGGGTGGCATTGGGGTGTTGTCACAAGCCAAAATGGTGAAGACTACACCCCTTCAATTCTCCCTTTGAGTTCTCAACCTGCTTACTCAGAACTGTAAGTGACTTTACCTGGCTGCTTAATACAAGACCTCAGGGGCACAGAGCCTGCTGCAGGCTTGGAGCAGTTTACTCGTTAAGCTGGACAGAAAGCCATGCAACTTGTCTTGTGTACCACACTCCTGCTGCTGGTCCTTGGTTCTATATGAAGGTGGGTTTTGCAAGTCAGTAGCAGCTCCCCTTCATGGCCTCTGCATCATCTTTTGCCTCTGGGATCTTGGCCTGTTTGAGTTCTTGTCCTGACTTCCTCCCCAACTTGCTTTTTGGCTATGGTATTTTGTTACAGCAATAGAAACCCTAACTAAGACATTGCCTTTATTTAATACTGTGTTTTGGACACCTGGTGTGTTTTAATTTGTGACATAGCTTGGTTCACTGTGGTTACAGTCTGAACATTTCTCTAGGTATTTGTGGCTCATGCTGCAGTGTTTAATAGTGTGGTTGGTAGGAACAAAGGCAAAGATGGAGTGGTTTTCTAGGGAATTGAGTTTTCTTCTTTCTGCCTCCCCATCTTTCCAGTCTGCTCTCTTTTGTTGTATTGCTTTGATCCTTTTCTTATCACTCTGACCAAGTTCCCCAGAATAAGCATTTTAAGTAAGAAGTTCATTTTGGCTCACAGTTTAAGGAATGTAGTCTACTGAAGATGGAGACCTTGGTGACTGAGTTTTCATCCATGGTAACAAAAGCTTGAACTTCTAAGGGATGTTTCATATTCAAACCATAGCACCACTTGTCTCTTTATCTGCTTCTCTTTTTGAGAGGGGCATGGCATTGAATGACCCATGCTGACCACTATGAATACTTTGTGTCATTGAATTTGGGTGGTGCGTGAAGCCTAGGGAATATTTCTTGGGAGGACACTGAGAGAGACAGCCCACTAGGAATTCATAGAAACTGTGAAAACAGTACTAGCTAGCATGTAGTATGTTTTATCTGTCATAAGTGTTATTAATTGTTTAATGTTTCCAGAACACTATTAATAATTATTTCTTCTACTTTGGAGATTTGAATCCTGGTGTACAAGGAGGTTTAGAAACTTACCCAGAGACATACAGTGGAGGCTTGAACCTGAATAATCTTATCTCTAAGAGCCTTGTTGTTGTGATCACCTCAAAAAAAATAATCTTGGAAAAGACTTGGACCGTCCATTTGGTCTGTATTACAGGGTTTAGAGTCAGAAGGCTCAAGGGATTATCTGCAGTAGGCAGATCCTTGCTGCATTCTCCCCTGTCTCTCTGTGTTTTGAGATAGGGTTTCTCTGTCTATCCCTGGCTGTCCTGGAACTTGATTTGTATATCTGTTTGATTTGCATTTTATCTACCTCTGCTTCCCAATTGCTGGGGTTCCAGATGTGTGCTATTACTGCCTGTAGCATTCTTAGGGTTAATTTTGCTGCAGCTCCACCTACTGGGCACCTGTCACACAAAACAGGGCCTCATGGTCCATAGTCCTCTCTGTTTGGGACCATAAAATAAACTTTTTAAAAGAAAAGACTTTTTTGATTGTTGTCCATCTCTAGATCTGTTCCTGGCACATAATGGGTACTTAGGATGTCTTTGTAGAATTAGTGAACATATTCTGAGTCCCCAAATTTAGGCACCTGTAGGATGTCTTACAGGTGCTGTTGTACCAGTGGATGGAAGCCTTATGGATATAACCTTGGGTAAACAAAGAATAATACTGGACATGTTCATATCTACAGTGGATTTTTGTTTGATTGCTTGATTTTTTTTCTTTTAGATTGGATTTCATTGTTTAACTGAGGCTGACCTTGACTTCTGACCCTCTGCCTGTATTTCCTTTGTGCTGGGATTATATGTAACCTTGCCCAGCTTAAATTTAGAATTTTATCACAAAGGCTGGTTCATGTAAGTATCATTTGAACTTTCTGTAGTGATGACAGGTGCCTGAGAGAAACAGATTAAAGTTGCAAGCATGTATTTTGAACCAGAGTTTCAGAGGTCTCAGTATACAGTGAGATGCCTCTATTGCTTTTAATTTGCTACAAGACACTATGGAGGAAAAGCATGCATGGCCCAGGGAAGCTAGGCACACTGCGTGACAGCCAGGAAGCAGGGCCAAAATTATCCTTCAGAGGCATTCTATTCCTCAGCAGTCCACTTCTTTCTGCCAGGCCCCACCACAGAGATTTCTACCACCTCCTGATAGTCTAGGGGGAATTTGAGCCTGTCAGTGGATGCCATCATTGACTGGATCTGTCTCGGGAAATTCCCCCACAAATGCATTCAGAGGTGTACTTCACTAATCTCCGAGACACTTCTCAAGCCATTGAGTTGATAATTACGGTCATCAACTATGCAGCTTGGTGCATTTTCCCAAAAGCCATGTTTCTGTGTGATCAACTCTGAGACCAAGAAACAGAACATTACCGAAACCACAGACAGCTCTGGCCTCAATCACTGCTCCAGGTCCCTCCCAGGGGTGTGCATCCTGATTTTAGATTGACATCTCACATCGTATCACAGCTATCGATGCTCTCTTTTAAGGCATTTGTTTGCAATTTGAAGATAAGGACATTCTTGTTGAATGATGTTTGGGAGAGACTGCTGTACATCTGTAAGGACCCAACCATTGTTTCTGCAACTCGGCAGGCATGTTCCTGGCCCAGAACTGATGGCTGCATTCCACCTGCCAGAGTTTCCTGCAGAGCCTGTCTTGGGTTGGGGCTACAGGAGGCTTCAGATCAGGAGATAGGATGGTCCCTTATTGCAGGGATTTTCCTTCTGCTTGCTGATGGCAAATGCTGTGAGGCACTGGCAAGGGATGTCTTTATTTTTTTTAATTTTAATTTTTATTCTTTATATACATTATATCCCAACCAGTTTCTCTTCTATCCACTATTCCCAGTCTTCCTCCTCTTTTCCTCTCCACCCCAAGATCTACTAGTCCTCTGCTTCCATTCAAAGAAAAAAAGAGCAGGCCTCCCAAAGAGATCAACTAAACATGACATAACAAATTACAATAAGATGTCTTTAATTTAGCCCCTCAACATCTCTCTCTCACCAAAGTGCTGTGTTCACTATGCGAGCTTCAATCCCTGGTTGCCTGCCTGCTGCAGGTCGGACTGAGACTGAGTCTGTTGCTGCATTTGATTTTAATGCTTAGGGGATGGATCAGGCATGGTCACTAAGGAGGCAGCGTCCCTCACCTCTGGAGTCCTCTTGGATAGTTGAGGTGACACATGCCTTCAGGCTGAGGAGCTTTGCTCTCTGTGATGTGGCTCTCTGCCCCATAGTTCCCAGTCAAGGACAGGTGGCTGTCACTCAGCTTTGGCTGCAGGCCACAGAGAGCTTTGCCAACAGTTTTGGGATGGAGATCTTCCTGGCCTCTTTGGCCCAGAGACTGCAGTTTGTCTCACAGAGCTTGGTGCAGCTCCCTCAGCCCTGCTCTTTCATCATGGTGTTGGGGGTGGGAAGTGGGTGTAGAAGCACAGACAATCAGAACGGTCCATGCCCCTGGAGCTAGAGTTTAACTACCCAATGCCAAATAAGTCAGTGTGGCTTACAGCTATGCCCCAGTTACAGAATGAACACCTTATGCCTTGCTGTCCTCAGGGAATGGCATCATAGTATTGTAGCAGAGACTGCTTGGCATCACTCTGGAACTGCAGGGGAAGAAAGTCCTGTACCCTCTACCTAGCTGTGTGAGTTTGGGTAAGTTTCTTGACTTTTCTGATCCTGACCAGAATGGGGATCACTACAGTCTGAATCTGTTCAGGTTGTGCTCACTGTTCAGAGTAAAGCACTTAGAATAGCCCATCGAAGCCTTGATACACATTAAACATTCCTAAAACTGCAACAGAGCTGACTGTAGATTCTGGATCATTCAGGCACAGAAGGTAGTTTATTATTCATGGTTTTCAGACAGGGTGATTGAAGCACAGACTGACCAAGTTCCTGTTCCAGACTTCCACAGCTGAGATAGGATTTGAACCAGAGGCTTCCCATTTTCCTGTGAATAGTTCCAGAACCATTTGTGCCTTGCCATGATTATCAACTGAAGAGCATGTTTCTTTGAGGAAGACTCCATGTGGTAGTTAGTATTGATTGTTGGCTTGGTGGGACTTTGAATTACCCAGGAGACAAAACCCTGAGCATGCCTGTGAGGAGTTATCTTTTTAGCTTCATTGCACTGGAAAGACCCACCCTGAATGCAGGCAGCATCACTCCATGAGTTGGCATGCTGGACTGACTAAAAGGTGGACCATGAACTCCAGTGTTCATCTCACTGTGCTTTCCGACTGTATGTAGTGTAGCCACCTCCACCTCATGCTCTTGCTACCTTGTTTTGTTTACCACGATGCACAATACCCTCTATTCCAGAAGTGGCTCTTGTCAGTTGTTTTGTCAGGGCAATGAGAAGTGTAGCTAACATACTCCCCTCACCCCTAAATAATTCTGGGGAAAACGGGGCCAGTGCCATTCACTTTATGGTCCAGTCAAAATGCTAAGCATAGCTAGAACATGAAGATTGGAAGTTTTTTTTTTTGTCACATTTGCTTGATCTGTTTATTTGGATCAGACCCTGTAGATGGAAGTTTCTGTCCTTCCTGGTCCCAAAACTGTTCAGTCTCAAAGAAACACCCAGAGACACCATTTGTAAACAGAGACTGCACTTTTGTTTCTCAGCCACCCAGACCTGAATAATTATACAGAAACTATAATAATTACAACACTGTTTGACCAATGACTCAGGCTTATTCCTAGCTAGCTCTTACATCTTAATTTCACACATTTCAATTAATCTATGTATTGCTGCAGGCTGCGGCTTACTGGCATCTCTCTCCTTCTGCAACTACATGGTGTATCTTTGACTATGCCTACTGTTTCTATATATCTTTGTTTGGATTTCCTACCTGGCTTTACTCTGCTAAGCCACTGGCCAAAACAGCTTCATTCATCAACCAATAAAAGCACCATATTTACAGAAGGACATTCCACATCATCTCCTCTTTTCTTTCTAATTAAAAAGGAACGTTTTAAATTTAACATAGGAAAATTACATATACAAAACAGTTATAAAGCAAGAATTATAGTTACAGTACTTAGTTCATTTACATTTGGCAAATTAAGGAAAATATCATCTATCCTATTTTTGTGAGTCTAAAGTTTTATATCTAATTTATCTTTTATCATAACTAAAGAAAACTATAATTGTAACCATCTAGTCTTCAGTCTATCCAAGACCCAGAGTGCTATAATATTACTTAAGTAAACAGGAAGTGCATTGTAAGCAACTTCCAAAGTTCTAGAAATGACAGAGACATCTCACTGCCTGGACAGTCATCCAAAGTTTTTTTTTTTAACATTGGAACATCCATCTTCAGCCTATAGGCCCATAATGTCCAGCAGACTTTTCAGTGAAGCAGGAAATTTGAAGATCTCTTCTGCCTTATACTGGGAAAGTTTGTCAGTTGCTTTCTTCTGTGTCCTGCAGAATGTCTGGCTGTTTCTTCTGTGAAGCAGGAACCCTGAAGGACCATCCTGACTTTTGAAAGTTCAGCAGTCACTTTTCTGTGGGTCCTGTATGCCCAGAACATACAGCATACCATCAAGCAGTCCAGGCAAGAGCAATTTCTTACCCATATAACTAGCCTTGTCACATTGAAGGCAAATTCCATAATGAGTTTTGTTAATGCCTATCAACCTCTTAGAAGTAATTGATACTGCCAGAAGCAGACATGTCTCACTGTTGAGAAAAGTGTTAAGTTTTTAAAACATTTTAAATGCCATATTCTGTACAGGTCTGTGGAAGGTTTGAAGAATACCTATCCATCTTAAATATATCTCTGTACATCTAGAAAAGCTAACTAACATGACTACAAGTTTGACTATTATAGATGACTGTCTATTAATCCATAATTTTTAATTAGATATTGCATTAAAAATGATCTGTATAAACATTATACCTTAAGCAGGAGTAGAAATATATATCCATACCAATATATATTCATTTCTATGACATATCCCCCTCTTTTTTTCTTTAGAAATCCTTGACTATGACCATTATTGATTAACAATTTATAATCAGCCCCTTTAAATGAGAACAAATATTTATAAACATTATTTGAGGGAAAAGATAGGAGGTCTGGTCATCCTATGAAGCATCTTTCCTCACCACAGCTGCCCTGAAGAGGAGAGGATTAAAGAAAGGAAAACTGTCTCCCTAGTCTGTTCATACTAGGTCCTGCCTGACAGGCATGCCCTGATGAGTGCTAAACCCTCTGACTGTCTGCCACTCCCTGGTGGCCCATACTCAGGGGTTACAGGAGCTTAAGAATGCAACAGATCAGCCAAGAAAAACAAGACCTGTGGGGAGCAAGGAAAACAGAGGACCAGAAGAGGGGTGGTGGAGGTGGGAAAGGAGGAGAAATGTCAGGGTCGGATTTGAGATGGGAGAGGATGGATCCAGCCAGCAGAGGAGGAGAAACCAGTGATCTTGGGTCTGCTTGGGGAGTGTGGTGGGAGGGCAGAAGGCAAGGATGCAGGATACAGGCAGGATGCAGTGGGAATGTAGAGAAGGACTATCAAAGCTAGTCATACAGTTTCAGTGTCACGATTCTGTGGCGACTGGGTCCTAGAAGACAGAGAACTAACTCTGAGCCCAGCATACTTGCTCTGCATTCCCTGGAAGACTGTGTGGGTCAGGACCCCTAGCCCAGACCTAGATTTTACTACTATCTGCATCCCAGCTTCCCAGAAAGGTTCCCATGAACGGATGTATCTGTGAATTTGTTTCCATACACTATTGTGTTCCCTTTTACACTATTCAGAAAAGTTGACACAAATAAACTCTACCATGTGTCTCTCATCCAGGAAGAGTGCATGCTTGCTTTTCAAGGCGTGCTTCTATGGAATGCTGGAGGCATTAAAAAAAGAAATACTCAGCCTGATCCAAGGGCTTTTCGTGGACAGGGCAGGAATAATAACACCAAACACGTAGTCAGACCTGCAGGAGTGCTTCAGCTGTGTAGATTCTCTCTGTCATCTTAGCAGAGAGACGTGGCTAAGTCTCTATTCTTAAGGACTGTCAGGGCTCTAGGAGGAGCTGGGGCAGAGGTGAGTTGGCCAGCTTCCTTGTGTATGTGGTAATTTTTTTTTCTTCAATGAAAGAGGCTTATTTTCTTAGGTTATGTGACGTTCTTGATGCTACCTCTCACTCTGCTCCTCCTCCTCCAGTTCCCAGCAGGAGGTGGGTGAGTTCTTTAGATGCCCTCCACTGAATATCTAGTTCTTACATTGTAGGGTGCTTTCGTGTGGAAACTGAGGTTCAAGAACATACGTAACACAGTTTGAGGTGGTGGCCATGGTGGTGCTAAAGGAGAAGGGCAACTGCCTTTAGTTTTTCCAGGCTCTATGTTGAACTCTTATTTGGAGACTGAGTGCATCAATCACATGTCTGCCCTGTGCTGGGCAATACTCTAAGCCCTCTGCTCATATGTTCTAAGAAAGACTCTGGAGTGCACAGATGCTCAAATGCCTACTTAATGAGGTCACTGATGGAGGCAGGGTCAAGGCTAAGGGTGTGTTGGTTAGTTTTGCTGAGCCACCTAGCTCTCATGATGGTCACACCAGCTCTCTGTATAGGTAATAACAATGGCTGTCTGATTTGATGCTTTCTCTTCTAGATACATCTAGATCTTCCCACCTTTCCCTGTGCTATTTGCTTTGTATTGAAGAGTTTAACTGCCCCAGCACCATTGCTGGTGGGCTGTAAAAACTCTGCTCTTAAGTATTTTCTAAAGTTGATAAACTAAATTCTACGTCCTTCATTATATAGCAGTAATCCAGAGTCTAATGTTGAGTTTCTTCACCTCTTCAGTGTGATTCGTTCAGTGGAAAAAAAAAGAAAACCTCATTGTTTTGGGAAAAAGTTTCAGAGAGGGTGGAAGAGGGAAGATGCATTCTGTATGGGTATACCTGTATCATGGCAGTCTTGGAAGAGCTGCAAATAAAGTTTGAGGTTTCCATGCTCTGCCCTGAAGTCCTTTCCCACTGTGCAGATCTCAGTTCAACCACACTGTGCTGCAATTGTACCTGGGTTCTAACCAGGTACATCACAGGTATACATTAAATGTTAATTGAATTTTGAATTTCAGATACAGGAAAACATTGTGAGAGATGAGCTGTTTTCTTCTGCCTCCCTGGAGATGCTTAAGTTCTTTTCCCAATCCCTGTTGCCGTATAGACTGGTACTGAAAGTATGAGATGTGTGGAAGCCACTGCAGTTTAATTCAGTTTTTTTTTTTGTGTGTGTATGTGTGTGTGTGGTTACTAGTGCAAAGCATTCTGTGCATCAGAATAAATACAAAATGGAAAGAGGCCAAGGGGTTTGAAACCTGACCTTCAGAGTAAGTCTCCATCAATCACTTGCTTCTTGATTTAGGCAGTTACGTCTGGGTAAGAACATCCTGGGTCTGGACTTTAATTCAGATTTCATCACATGCAACCTTGTGATATTCAGCAAGGTACTTAACTTCTCTGTGAATGAGTTTCCTCTTCTATAACATGCTACAGACTCAGAAGGTTGCAGAGTATTAAATGAGTTACTATGTATAAAACATTCAGGATCACTATTGGTTTTCACTTCTGGTGTTTGTTGTTAAATGAAGCTTTACTGTCCTCATGGAAAATCCAGATGGTCAGAGCCTAGGTCACATGACATTGTAACAAGGACAGAGAGTCTCCTGTACTTCAAAGTGGTGGCTTATACTCATAGACATTTATTCTCTCACAAGTAAAGGGGCCAGAAGTCTTAACTTCAGAGAATTGTCAGGACCACCTAGGTCCTGTGTCTTGCTAGTCTCTTGTGACTTACTGCTGTCTTTTGTGCTCCTTGACTGGTGAAGGCATCACTGACTTCACTAGGTCTTATCCCCATGTTTCCTTCTGTAACTGCTTATACCATCAGCCATGTGGTCTAAGGGTCTATTCTATCCCTGTATACCTCACCTAAATTTTATTTGCAGTAACCCTGTTCCCAAATAAGGTCACATTCTGAAGTACTAATGGTTTGGCTCTAACATACCTACTTTGGGGATACACATCTATATCCCTAGCTTGGGTGCAGAGATTATCTGCTGAAACTCTGAGCACAGAGCCTAGAAGGAAGCAGTGGTGATCAGTGCTAGGTAGGTCTGGTGTCACTCCATCTTCACCTTTGGCTGCAGAGTCCTGGGATGTTTCTCTAAACAAGTTGAAGCCAAGTTTCCTAACTCTTGACTTTGAGTGATATGATGACTTGCAGGGGGAGTGGATTCCTTAGTCTTTGTTTTTCTGGAATGGGGTGGAAAGAACATTCCTTTCCTTTAGCATGAGGTTAGAAAACTTAGGTCCTGGTGGTATATGTTAGCCCAGGAATGTCCCAAGTTGCTATATTCCTCCTTGCCTTACGTGATGTTTTGGGGACCAAAGGGGTTTAAAATGCTCAGAAGTGCTGGCACACATGAACTGGTTTGGGTTTCCCAGATCCCAGGGTTACTTTGCATTCAGAATGGAAACCTGACTTTCATTCCAATTAGGAGCTAAAAAGATTTGCTCCACAGAAGTATAGATATCTTTGGAAACAGCCCTAATTTTAGCCCTGCCATACTTAATACCTAGACTTAGAGAATGCTGTTTTGGGTCAGTGCCCAGGGAATTGGGAATATAGTCAGGCTGAAGGGTCAGATGAAGCACAGAGTGGCCCCAGGACTGACTAACTTGGGAGGGCACTGCAGGGAACGTTAGTGGTTCTAAAGCAGTTTAGCTACAGCTGAGCATGATGCATGCCCAATCTCACAACTCAGTATGAAGAGGCAAGGGGATTGCTGTGGCTGAGTTCTAGTTCACAGTGAGTTCCAGACCAGTCTTGTCGCGACCGCCTCGACCAGCAAGGAAGATGCAACACTGGGCGCTTCTTTCAGCAGTTTACTCTGGAACCTTGAACAATCTTCTGACCCCAGGAAAAACCTGCCCTCAGCCTAAATAGCCTCTGGGTGACCAACTTCAGCACGCCATGTAGGCACTGTGGATAGGTCCAGGTACGCCGAAGCAAGCCAGATCCTAAGCCTAGCCAAATATGGAGTTGTTTTACCATGGAGAGCGCTCACTATTGGGAAAGTGGAAGGTGGAAGCCAGTGCTATCTTTAAGGCGCGCTGCACACAGCTCTCTACACAATCTGAACTACAAAGGAAGATATCTGAATAGATGGGCTGGACAGAAAAGCACTGATCAGAAAGATGGTATCCTAAATGCACGGGTCTCTCTTTCTTCCCTAGTTTATATGTCTTGTTTAAATTCTGCTTCTTTGTAAGCCAGTTCTTGACCCTGTTTCTCTTGTCTCTATCTCCATAATTCTTACTCCTATCCTGAATTACTGGCCATTTTTCATTAATCATGTTCATGTCCTGTGGCAGCATCTTTAATTCTGAGGTTGATTCATATGCCTTGAAGACCCAGAAATCATTTTTATGCCTTGAAGAGCCAACCAGGGTTATTATTGTCATGTCTGTATACTGAGCTGGCTATCTAGTAGATATGCAGAAAATACACAGCCCAAGGGATTTGAAAAGATTGTTGATTTTTGCTTTACCCAACCAAGGGCTTGGGGCAGCCAGAATATATAAAATATATATTGTTTATTAAATGGAAAGACTTGGTTTGTATGAGAGACAGAAATGACCTGTGGTTCTAATAAGGACGATCTATGAAGGGTTACTACAAGTGGAGCCCATAGCATGGAAGATGTTGGGTATGAGGTGAAATCTGTGAGGAGATGATTTCAGGACACTTGGGAAGTAACCCTGTCCTTCTAGCTTAGCAAAAACCCCTGTAGACTGTCATCTAATTTTGTGTCTTTTGAAGCATATTTAGCCCTAATATTTTTACCTTAATCTATGGTTATTTATTTTGGTAAGATGGGTTCCCTGCTCAGTTTCCAGGACTACATGGTAATGTTCCCACTTGCTCTAATTACTTGAAATCTGGGAGAGACTGCCCTGTGTAACTGTTTGGAATCTTGGAATCTAGATTTTGGGCATTAAAAATGTGATTGATTCTTGTACTGTGTTTTCATACACATTGCTCTCTTTAAGGAGGATGAGTTGTATTAAAATTGGAAAAGTATTGTGCCAGGAACTGCAGGAAGGGTAGTTAAGATTGGGCTGGGGCCCGTCTTGGGAATGATTGGTGAAGGCGAGTGAAGCACAGGTATACCAGAGCCTGTAGATGGTGTGAACACTAGAACTTGAACCATATCTCATCTTTCCTCTGTCTCAGTGTGTATTAGCTTATTTGAATTATTGGCTACTGATGTTTGGATATACTTTGAGTATGACTTCCAAGGGTTAGTGTTCTAGAAGATTGTTCATCCGAGTGTTCTGTGAACAGTGGGGTAACATTCAAGAGTGGATATTGTAAAAGGTGCCCTTGGAATGCCTTCAAAATGGATTCATGTGAGTTTTCCATAGAGCAAGTATGTTCTCCTGAGAGCTGGTTGTTTTTTAACAAATCTGGTCCTTGAATCCCTCTGACTTCCACCTCACATTTGCTTTAAAAGGGTGCCATCTGCCATGTTGTGATGTAGCTAGAAGGATTTTATAGCTCCATGCTGGTGTCATGCTATTGAACTTGCCAAACTATGATCTAATAACCTTATCTTCCTTATAAAGCACCCAGCCTCATGTAATTTTCTGTTGCAACAAAAATGGACTAGTAGGTCACTTTTTATTGATGCCATTTAATCTTGCTAACAATATTGTGAAGTAAATGTGGCCTTTCCTTATCAAATGAAAGGACCACTGATCATATGGGGAAGCTATCCATTGGTAAGAACAGATTTAGAGCTTCAGCATGAACCCAGTCCTACTTAGTTATATCAGGCAGCTACAAATCAAATGATAGGAGCTATAGATTTTAGAAGGAAGAAAAGTGGCAGAGGCCCCTGCTTCCTGGCAGAGATCTTCCTAATGTACTGCTCAAGCCACAGGAGAGCCCAGGGTCTGGGTGGGATTGCCTGGGCTGTGAGTAAAATCCAGGGCTAGTATAAGGGAGTTTTGTTTCTTAGCTTAGGGAGCATCCCCAGCTGACAGGGTAAGTCAGAGAAGATCCCAGAGTAAAATCCCAACGGCATGAATATAAAGGGCATGCATATCCCAGTCATTTGGATTGTAAGATTTTTGCTCTCAGTGAGGAAGCATTTATATGTGATACTGTTTGCAGACTGCTTTATGATCATTTATTACTGTTGCTTGGCAAGAGTGTCCCCATTTATCCATATACACTTACCAGGGGATAGTTAGTCCTGGATCCCCCAAGAGTTTAGGTCACTGCTTCAGCGATTGCCAACTCTACTCCCTTCTTGGCTGTCTGTTCCTCTATACATCTGTCCACCCACCTACCCATTGCTGTGGGATAATGGTCTTCTACTCTGTAAAGATTTGTCAGTTGTATTGCTTTAATAAAACACTGATTGGCCAATAGCCAGGCAGGAAGTATAGGTGGGGCACCAGGCAGGAAGTATAGGCAGGGCAACCAGAACAGGAGAATTATGGGAAGAGGAAAGGCTCAATCTGCAGTCTTCACCCAGACACAGAGGAAACAAGATGAGAATGACTCACTGATAAAAGGTATGGGTTAATGTAGGATGTAAGAGTTAATAAGAAGCCTGAGCTAATTAGACAACCAGTTTATATTAATGTAGACCTCTGTGTATTTCTTTGGAACTGGATGGTTGTGCGACCGGGCAGGACAGAAACCTCTGTCAGCAACCTATGATAGTACCCTTTTGTTAGGTACTCCATCTTAGGTAACTTTACTTCTTGCCTTCATGTTCTGTTGGTGGAGGTATTAGTGGGTAGGAGAATGGATGTGTTGCTGATATAGTTGTATAAGCAAGGGCAGCATCTTTATTAAGATCATAAGTTCACAAGGACACAGTTCTTCTTTACATCTCCCTGCTGCCTAGAAGAGTGACTAGCGCATTGTTGATGAAGAGTTAACCAGCTGCAAGATGTGTGCTTGACCCCATGGGAAGCACTTTCCATAATTGTCTTGTTTGTCTTTCTTGTACTTCTCTATGTCTTTGCCCCTGTTCTAGGGTACTATCTACTGCATGTGTATAGTTACTGTAAGCTGGTTCCAATACTTGTGCATCAGATGTACTCAATAGCATCTAATAATTTGGTTACAATTATTCTTTTTTACAGATGAGGAAATTGAGATAGAAGTCACATAAATCTCATGCTATTTTTTTTATTTCTGAACCATTGTTTCTGAGCAGACCATCTGTGTTCTAGAAAGGTTCTTTCTGTGCACCCTCTGCTATAGGTGCCACCAACCACAGGTAATTACTACATCTTTGCAAGGGAGCTTGTGCGAGGAGGAACTAAGTTTTACATTCCATTTAAATTAAATCTCAACAGTCACACCTGAGTAGTGCTATCATATAGGACAGTACCAATCCCTACAAGGCTATCTTTAAATAGTAATAACTGCCAAAATTGTGTGTTTACTATGTGTCAAGCTCTGGATCCACCCAGAGACATGGATTGAATGTTTTAAATCTCAAAGTTCTGGGTGAATTCACAAGGACCAGGGTACCTCATTCACTCCGTAGATTACCTTATCTTACAGCAGGGAAGTATTTTGACTATGTCCTTGCCTAGAGTGAACTAGCCTCAGAGTTTTTAACCAGTTCCTTGTTTCTCTTTGTTTTCCATGTTTACATCATTGGATCTTGCTGCAGAAATTAAGATCTCATTCTTTTAACTGTTTGTCAACTATCAACAGAATGGCTCTTTTCCCCTTCCCCAGATCTTCCTAAAGGGGTCAAACCATATGCAGATTTAAAACTCACTGTCTCCACTACATGACTTATTTAGATTGAAGACATTTCTTTCCATTAGGTGAAGTTATGCCAATGTCACTTTGAAAAAAAAAACCATTATTCTTCACAGGACATTCTGTTATGTTTCCTGACAAATGAAACAAAATCTACTTTGTGTGATGGTTAAAATATTTCAGGGTTAAGATGGGAAGAAGAGAAGGTTAAGTTGAGTTGGGCTGCAATCTCATTGGGTGGAACAAACTTGCATCTTGTGAGTTTGATGACATTTACAATATTGTGAAGTAAATGTGGCCTTTCCTTATCAAATGAAAGGGCCACTGATCATATGGGGAAGCTACCCATTGGTAAGAACAGATTTAGAGCTTCAGCATAGACCCAGTCCTACTTAGTTATATCAGGCAGCTACAAATCAAATGATAGGAGCTATAGATTTTAGAAGGAAGAAAAGTGGCGGAGGCCCTTGCTTCCTGGCAGAGATCTTCCTGATGTACTGCTCAAGCCACAGGATCCCCTGGCTGAGCCTTCCTTTCCTGAGGTGGGTTCAGAGGAGTTTCACACTAGGCCTGGTTACAGAGTAGAGAGCAGAGAAATCGTGCTTCTGGATGGAAGTGAAAGCTACTGCAGTCTGTTTATACCAGATGTCAATAGTACTTTAGCATAGACTTGCCTCAGTGTGTTCTATATGCTAGTGATAACTGTGAATGAAACATGACTGACTTATTTGGAAGCCATAAAGTGACACGAGGCAGGGCTAGGCATTCAGGTTAGGAGCAGAATTGGGTGAAAGTTGTCAAGAGAGATACATGGAAGGAAAGCCAGAGAGATGAACCCAAAGGGAGAGACCACAGATGAGCACAGCCCTGTGGCCCAGCAAGTGTAGAATAAGAATGTTTTAACTTCTAAGAATAAATATGGGGTGATTTGGCCAAGTACCTCTTGGGAAAGGCTTGATATGTAGACTTTGATTGACTAGTTAAGTCTAGATGTGTCTTTTCTCTCTGCTAATTCAAGGTAATCATTTAGCTTTCATCCATCCATTCATCCATCCATCCATCCGCTCACCTTCCTGCACATATCATCCTCTTGCCTACCCATTCATTCACCGAATACATCCATGAATACAGCATTTTAATTTCTTATCTGTGTGTGGTATAGGGGATATGGTGATGTATAGGCACTGGCCTTATTCTCAGCAATTTCCAGGCAGGCATTTTTGAAATAGTCAAGGGGATTTTGGGATGTTCTAGACTTTAAGGCCAATGGTATTATACCCATGCTGCTAGTGAACTAGCAATATGTAGTCAGCACTGACTTTCCCACTTCAGCTCTTGTCTGTATCTGTATTGTGCTTTTAGGCTCATTATGCTCATTGAATCTTTATCCCTCCTGATAATAGGGCCCTCCATGTCCTCCTTGAGCCTTAGCTCAATTGTAGACATTGGCAGACTTTAGGATGCTGATCTAGAAGGGAGCTGTTTATTTGCAGGGAGCGCGAAACTTGAAAGGGTCATCATTGATCTGAAGGAACTCCCTGACTTTTATAAGGTCCCACCTTTCTTCTCTCTGCATTTGTTAGTTTGTGGGCTATTGTCAGGGAGTATAAGAATCAAGGGAACCTGCAGTCCTCACTGAAGCTGAAGTTCAACAATGCCCATTACCTGTGCACATACTGTATAGTCAACTGGTGACACAGAGGTATTCGTCTTGTTGGACTGGCAATCAGACAAGTCTTAAACAATCTGATGTCAGGTATGAACATGGTAGAGAATTTCTTGGTACATCCGAACCCCAAGGTGCTTTTGGTGTCTTCAATTTTAAGACCTATGATTTTCAACCTTTTGAAAGCTGTTAATTCACTGGATTCTCAGGTTTTTTAGAAAAGGAGATTGCATCACCCAGGTATGACCAGGGTGTTGTTTTGAGGCAAATGCTGGTTGGCTGGGCTCAGCAGGCACTGAAAGTAGAACACCAGCATAGCTTACTCTGCATTATGTTTCTTCCCATCATGGAGGCTATGTTAATCTTACTTGAGAAAGGAGTGGGGAGAGGCTGACACCGGGGCTCAGCTTAAGATCAAACAGCATTTGGATGCAAGAGTGGTACTTGATATCTAATATGTGTATGACAATGTTCTTGTTGCAGCTTTGCCTTACAAAGGGCTTAGGGCAATACATTTACTGTTGAGATTAAAAAAAGGGGTAGGATACCTGCTTGTTGAAACATTCTCGGGTAAGCTTATTTATTGACTGTTCATAAAATAACAATAATAATGAGGTGATGGTGATGATGATTATATCTTGCTGAATATAAGGATTGCTCATCTGTAATCTCAGAATGAGAGGGAAAGGAGGGAAGATGAATTCAAGGCCAACCTAGGCTACATAGCAAACAAAACAAATGGGGATGGAGCTCAGTGGCAGGTGGTTGACTAGTATACATAAGATCCTGGGTTCAGACTTTAACACACATACTCTCTTTCTCTTGTGGTATAATAAAGATCAAAAAAAGTTCATTAGCAAATGCCTGGCACATTGACCTCTAATACATATTTTGCTATAAGCGGAACATTACTCATCATTAACCTTGTGGGTATGTTTATTTCTGCTAATTTTGACCATGCACTGGCCTTTATTTATTAATAGACTTACTACATTAATGAAAAAGAGCTTTTGCTTTGTAACATGAAGTATAGGCATAACACCATTTGGCCACTGAAAATGTAAAACTGAGCTGAAATTTGGCCTCTGGCCTGACACTGCCTTTCCTGGGATTTAGCTTTGTCTCCCATGGCTCTGGTGGCAGTTGCTGTTTCAGGAGTATACATGATCTTGCTGGGGAGGATAATCCCCATTTCAATCCTTGAAAAAGAAGAAGAAAACATAAAATTGTATTGCTCAAGGCTAGAGCTGTCTCAGGCCACTGCTTAGGAGATACTGTAGACCCCTTCCCTGGGATGTGCTGTGGGTTGTGCTTGATGGGCTTAGAGGCTGTTTCCTCAGGGACTATGTCCATCATCTCAGCATGCTTCCAGGGATAGTGCGGAGAGTCTTCCTTTGTTCTGTTTGATGTTACACATTCTTTTCTGTGGCCTTTCTGTGATGTTGTCTCAGGTGTGTGGCTCTTCGCCAACTCAAATTGAACTCACGGAAGCCAGAAGGCTTGACTGTGTGTGGAAATGGTTTCACCCAGATATTGTCCTCTCTGTCTTAGGGTTATTATAGGAATATTTTTTTAAATTTTATGTGTATGTATTCTATCTGCATATATATGTACCACCTGTATGCTTGGTTTTGGTAGAGGCCAGAAGAGGGTGTCAGATTCCCTGGAACTGGACTTATGGATAGCCATGGGCTACCATGTGGATGTACGAGCAGCCAATGTTCTTCAGCACTGAGACAGTTCTCCAGCCCTTTCCCCAGCCATACTTCTTATCTTGAAAATGGAGACAGTGAGAGAAGCAAATGTTTATCTGAGTCATATACATTATCACAACAATCTTTTTTTAAGCTCTGAGATTAGTTGTCATTAATTAACACTTAATAAAGAATATACCATCTTAACCATTTTTAATTGTACAATTAAGAAGTGATAAGTAATTCACACTGCTATGTAACCAATTTCAAGAAATCTTTTGATCGTGTAATATTAAAATGTCATGTCATTTAAACATTCTGCCCTTTCTCCAGCCTCTGGAAATTACCATTCCCTCTGATTTGACTACTGGAAGTGTGTCATGTGAGTGAGGTCAGTTAATATGTGTCCTTTGGTAATTGGCTGATTTAACTTAGTATAATGTCCTGTAGATTAATTCATATGGTATTGTGTGACAAGATTTCTATCCTTTTAAAGCTTGAATAAATTCTGTTATAAGCATAATACAGGTAGTATGTTTACTTTCCATTCATTGATGTGTCCTTGAGGAAACACTTAGCATGGTGGTTTCTCCTTTCTCTCTGTATTTTGTATATTTTGCAAATGAGTATAAAACCAAGTTGCTGTGAAATGCCAGTCTATTTGACATTTGACTTATTTTATTTTGAAGGTTCTTCTAGCTCTAAGAGTCAGGAACAAATTTGATATGCAAGGAATGATACTTTCATGTATGTGTGTGTGTGCCTAAGTGTATATATGTGCATTACATACATGTAAGAGTCTGCAGAGACCAGAAGAGGCATCAGATCCCTTAGAGCTGGAGTTACAGGTAGTTGTGAGCAGTTTATTATGGGTGCTGGGAATTGAACCTGACTTCTCTGTAAAAGTAGCAGGAGCTTTTAACCACTGAGCCAACTGTCCAGCCCCAGGGAGTATACTTTGTAAAGAGTCCACTGAAGAAAGTTTTAGAAATGTTGGTTGAGGATCTTACAGAATCTTCTCAATATTTGGCTTCCAGTATCTTTTTTTCTTTGGTGTCTCCTGGGCTTTGCTGTTGGGTCTGTGGGTCCCCTGGACTTGCCAGTGTGTGTGTATGTGTCAGGGCTTGCAACACTTGATGTTCCTGTTTCTTAGCTTTCCTTCACTGTGACAAAATATGTAAGACAACCACCGTATGGTGAAGAAAAGCCCATGATTATTTAACATGATACTTCTTGTCTCTGTGTTCATGTAGCACATTACAATAGGAGTACAGAGTGGAATAACTGTTAACCTCATGACAACTAGAAATCAAAAGTGAGAGACTACAAGGGGCTGGGGCCCGGGTTTCAACTTCCCAACTTCAATGTCATGTCTCAGATAACCTAACTTTATTATATTAGGTCCTAATTCCTAAATGTTCCACTCTCTTTTGTCAGCATTTATAGGCTGAAGGCCATAGCTTTAACACATGGGTCATTGGTTGATTCCATATCTAACCTATGGTATGAAATCCAGGATATTCCTTCACTGCCCTGAAGTTTGTTTGTCACCTGCAGAATGAAGGTCTGGACACCTTTTGGTTCCCAAACCTAGAGGTTTCCGATGCCTTAGGAGTCTGGTCCTGCATGAGCTGTCCCAGGTTAAGGATGCTAATGTGGCGCCTATGAAGCCTGAGGTGGCCATGAACCTTTAAGCAAGGCAGTTACTCGGAGTCCCACTAACACAACTTCAGAAGTCTTCTGGGGATTCCCTTTGTACTACTAGAGGCCACAGAAGTAGGAGGTGAAGGCTTTAGCTTTATTGTGATTTGTGCCCATTGTTTTTCCAAGATATTTTCTTTTCCTATCAAAGGCTTCTGAGGCACTGTTCTCAGAACAAGAAGCACAGTTATCCGGCATCAGCAGAGTGGCCCCAGTCTAGGCACAGTCCACAGAGTCAGCTCTCTGCAGCTCGCATGCTTCATCACGCCCAGGACCTGACAAATAGATGCGGCCTTGCAACCAAGGCAAGATCTGCTGTGTGATTGGCCAGAGTTCCCTTCCTACCCGATTGATCATCAATTTCTATTTAAAATAAGTGTTTGGGAGAGCTCTAAGTCCTAATGGCTCACACTTACTTCTAAATCACTCTGCGAAAGATTTAAATAAGCATTTCTTTCTCATCTTTTCCCTGAGCACATTAAATTCAGCTTCCCATACTTCTGACCACATGATTTCTTGCAACTGTGTGTCCAGTGGAGATATTTATTGCTTTCATCTTTTGAATTTCAGTCTTTTGGGGTCTCCTCACTATCTGGGTATCAAAAGCTCATAATAGACTTTCTGTTGTCCTTGAGGAACCCATTGCTTCTTTTGGTAGCACAGCCAGAGTAGAAAAAAGGGCATATGACCCATGCAGGGAGCTCCCAGGGGTCTCTGTACTCTTTCTCCCCTCTCAACCTGACTTTAAGATGTGACTTTAATTTTTTTTCTGCATGTTTTTGGCAAAACAAAAAAATGGAGGATGCAAGCAAAACAGAAAGAAAACATATGGGCTTATCGGACAGCTAGTCTTAAAGGGACCTTGTCACATTTTTTTTCCCTCACAATCTGCATTAAGGAAACAAATTTAGGGGCTGTGGGGATGGCTCAGTCAGTAGAGTACTTGCCCTTGTACAAGCATGAGGATCAGGATCAGTAGCACTCACATAGACGATGGGCATGGTGATGTGTGTATATGACTGTTGTCCTGGGGGGGGGGCAGAGACATGGCAATTTCTAGAGGTTGCGGGATAGCCAGTCAGTGAGATCTGGACTCACTGAAAGACCTTTTCCCAAAAAATATGTTGGAGAGAGATTGAAGATGACACTGGGCATCCAAATCTGACCTCCACATTCATGCACCCACATAAAAGAGATGCAGCCCTGGGAGAACACTTGGTTAGCATCCACAAGGCCCTGGGTTTGATCCTTAACACCACAAAAACAAGCAAAGCACCAAAAGCAAATTGAAACACATAAGTCTTTTGTGCAGCCTATATTGTGCCAGGTAAAGTGTGAAGTGTTTTCAAATCTGTTTTCTAAAATTTATACAGAAACATTTGCAAGTCACCATTGTTCAGCTATGAGAGAGCTTTTCTGCTTTTACTGGACTAAAAGTAGAAACACTAGCCTGCTCCAAGCTCACAGCTCTATTCTGTTCCTCCCATGAGTGGCTTCTTTACAGAATCTGGAAATGGGTCCAATGTACAGTTTTCTTCTCTGTACCTGGTATTGTTTGCTGACATCTAGTAGATTGATTATTCTATTAGTTACTTCTCAGAGCTGGGGAGATCACCAAGTTTCCTCTCATCCTCTTAATTTGAACCCACTAAGTCCCCCGAGAGGGAAGTGACTCCTTAGAATTATCTCCCAACTCATTCAATTGGAAACAGTTCTTTCTCTCTCTCTCTCTCTCTCCCCTCTCCCCTCTCCCCTCTCCCCTCTCCCCTCTCTCTCTCTTTCCTGGAGATCCGGATATGTAGCTATCTGAGAGGTAAATATTTCCAGAAGTGCTTGTACCCTCGAGAGGTGCATCTACTTCTACTCTTTAGTCAGTCTTTTATTTGGAATCCTCTGAGATGTTTTCTATGTGAGCCTGGCTCTATTCTATTGCTAATGCCCTAACCCCTTCCTAAAGGTGGAGGCCATTCCTTATACATCCTTTTCCATTGGTGCTAGTATAGGCTGATGCCCTACCTTGGCAAACAGTGCTGATGTGACAGTGTGAGGCTACTTCTCAGCATGCTGATGCTCAGCTCTGACTTGTTGTGTGTGTCTCCTAATCTTTTATATACTGCAAGTTCCTGTCAACAAGGAGAGAGATGGCTGTAATGCTTAATGGCATTAGTTACTACACACAATGAGTAAAACTATGCAATAAGGTCATGCATTTTTGCTTTATTCACAGTTGTATTCCAAGATGGGTCTGCAACAAATAGTCATTTTCTGACTAAGTAAGGAATCTCCTATTGTCCCACCTTAAAAAGTGATTCGCTCGTGCGAATCTCATCTGTTTCTCAGGAACTGTCTATAATAGATGTCCTGGCTCTCAGGGTCAGGGTTCTCCAGGGAATGTAATTAGTATAGTGTTTATCTGTAAGAGGGAACTTACTGGGCAGCTTGCTTTCATTCTCACAGAGGGTGCAAGGTACCACAGTCTTTGTCTTGTGTAAACAAACAAGAGAGCCTGGGAAGCTGGTAGCTGACTCAGTCCAGTAGCTGGGAGACTCAGGGCTCCAGGTCAAAGTGTAAGTTCCAGAGTCCAGGGGTATCAAACCTGGAGCTTGGTGTCGAAGGGCTACATCAAAATGCATCCAGAAAGATGGTTCAGAAGCCAATCACTCTCTTTCCACTTACTTGCTACATCGAGCCTGACATGGCTGACCAGTGCTGTCTACCCTGAGGGTAGGTCTTCTCCTTCACTTTACTGACCCACATACTGGTCTTCTAGAATCATCAAAGGTAATACTTTGCTAGTTCTTTTTGCCATTCTTCAGGGCAGTCAAGTTGACACCACCACTTGATAATGTAGAATTCTTCCCCACCCGAGACTAGATTTAATGCTGACTCATTAGCTGGGTCTTAACACATGTGTTCTGAAATGGCGTGAACTTGACAGTAGTCTGGGTGAAGAGCAATGGGCTCTCCAGACTTGGAAGTCTCTTGTCTGATAAATTAGGGAACCAGAGAATGGTATGGCCATGAAACAGGGTACTATCAATGTACTGCTCTATCCACCCTCCCAGACCAGTTTCAGTGCTTCTTTGTCTAGAAGGACCTCTAAGGCTCTTTGGCTAGAAATCATCCTCTTCCCAGAATGTCTCCTATATTCCCGCCTTTCTGCTTTTATAATTCCAGGACCACCCAGGTCAGCCAGACCAGCTGGACCAGCCATAAACTTGCAGAGGGGTAGAGTGCTACCTGATTCAATGTGGTGCCCTATAGTACCTTCTCCAGAGTCTTAGATCTAGTTGACTCATCATATTAATTTTAGGTATATCACCAGTTAATTTATGAATGACTTTCTAAAGTCTTTGGTTTTATAAGTACCACTGTTTCTCCCAGGATACTTCTTTCCTATTCAGACTAGAACTATAGCTCATTTATATTAGATTGCTTTTTTTTTTGAAGATTTTTTTTTAAAACCCACATACTTGAGGGAGAAAAGCTCTTTACTTCTCCTTTGTAATTAGCCTTGATGATGAGATGATTTTTTTCATTATGTTTTATTTTTGGTTTCCTGGAATTTATCAAGTGACCTCTTTTCTGCAAAGGTTGTCCTTCAAGAGAGCAAGAGAATTTGATTAGAACATTGTGGAGATTTACTTTGCATTTTTTTTAAGAAATAGGGATCATGATGGAAGGGACTGAGGAGGGAAATTTCAGTCTGGATCCATAACAAGGGCTGGACAGGACTTATTTATTTATTTATTTTTTGCAATCAACTGCTAAAGTAATTAACAGTCACTTTTATTATAGAGATTGTTTTATACTTAACAAGGCATCCTGACTAATCCCCTGTGGCTGTGCCTTTTGTGTCTAGGGCAAGGTCTGTCTTTAAAAAGCACATTAATCATTACATTCATCAGCATTGCTTTGTAGAATTTTTAGCTGCTTAAATATGATATTTTTATTTTACTTATTTAGTTTGATACAGATGGATGTTTTTGGTAAATTCCAGAGTACGTTGGTAGTCTGCTGAATCCCCATGAGTCTGCATTATGGTCTTGGGTCTCTTTTAGCATGTAAGAGAAGTATCCAGGTACAAACTCAATCTGGGTCATGATGGTGGGAGTGGGGGCAGGGAAGGGTACTGGTAGATGGGTCTCTGCTCTCTGACGGGGAGCTTGCTGGGACCTGTTGAGACTAGTTCGACTTCCAAGCATTTCTTCATGTACATGGCTGGACTGAGAGATTTTGTTGGTGGTGCCCAGAGTCTCTGGAAAAATGAAAAGAAGGAAAGGCTCGAATTATTCATCCATCCATCCACCATCCATCCATCCATCTTTACATCTATCCATCCATCCTTCCACCACCACCCCCCAAACGTACATACATACATACAGCCACATCCAGTCAATTTTCAGTGCCTGCCACAAGGCTGATGTTGATGATACAAAGTCCATGTCTATGTGTGTATACTTCTAATAACAAGTTATTTCCAATTCGGCATGGTTGGAAAGGCACTAATTTTAACTGTTCTTGGGTATATGTAGGCATGCTTATTTCAGTCTCACAATTCTGTGATAAAAATGTTTTCAAATTTTTTTTCCCCACACACCCCTATACATGTTGAGTATCATAGTGGTACATGGTGTTTTGTATAATAGAGCTATGTAATTCTATCAGCTGGGTTTGGAAATAACTTTACTGTCTGTGTGATATTTTACAAAGCCCTTAAACACCTAGAGCAGTGGTTCTCAACCTTCCTAATGTTGTACCCCTTTAAAAAAGTTCCTCATGTTGTGGTTACTCTCCAACCATTAAATTACCTTTGTTCCTACTTCAAAACTGTAATTTTCTACTGTTATGAATTGTAGTGTAAATATTTGTGTCTTAGGTGACCAAAGTGAAAGCATCTTTTGACTCCCAAAGGTGATGCATCCCATAGTTTGAGGACATCTGAGTTAGAACCTTATGCTCCTCTTTCACTCAGGGTAACGGCTTAACCTCTTCATACGAGTCAGTAGATATGTTGAACTCAGGAACACTTTGTGGACCTGACAATATGGGAAAAGGAATGGAAAGCACAGAAGTCTTCAGTTTCAGAATGTATATTTCTAGCCCTGAGTCTGGGAGTTTCTCTGCATCAGTCCTGCCTAAGCTTGACCTTGAGTACTGTTCAAGGAAAATCAGCTGTGGCAGGAAATCTAGAGAGCTTGTAAGGTTCCACCCACTGCTTCCATTGGGTCATATGGACAAGTTTTACTTTTCCAGGCCTCAGTTTTCTCTCTTTATATTGAGGGAGATACCTACTAATGGAATTCTGGATTTCTGACAGCATTCACTCAAGAGCATTCTACACTGAATATCCTCTCCCTCGTACATACCTTCAATTCCTTGAGGTGTGGTGTCTTCCTGTTTGCATTGAGACACTAAACCCAATCTTGTTGGAACATATGTGTGTTCCTAGTAGACCTTAGATTCTGGGGCATAGTCCTGTGGTGATAAAACATCCATTACTGTAGGCATGGGTAGTTTGTCACTTTGCACTGAATGATATTGTTGAACTATGTTTGGACAAGGTGTAAGGGGGTTGACCAGATGGTTCAGTGGTTCTTATATTCAGCTTTTCCTGAAATTTCCTAGGTACTTTCTATGTGTTATACCTAGTGAGGGCTATAAGAGAAAATGAGATGCTATCTTTGAATTCCTTCTGACTCATGCTACAGTGCTTGTATTTGATTTGACATAAGCATAAGACCCTGAACCTTGAGCTTAAGTTTTATTAACTGTGAAATTATAATGATGATGACTAATAATATTGATATATAATAATTAATGATGAAAATAACATAGAGTTTCCAAGAGATGAGCGTTTTATCACTTAGGGTTTGATTAATTCCCTCTTTAATCCTATAAGTGCTGTTATTTCATTAAATATAGAAAGAAGTAAAAACACAGAGGGTAAAGAACTTCATTAGAATCACACAGATAAAAAGCAACAAAACAGGGATTCAAGCCTATCTTTCTGTTTTCAAAGCTTAAACTAATCTCTGTGTGTGTGTGTCTTTGTCTTTCTTTCTCGCATGTGTGATATATACGTGTGTTTGTACAGAGGTCACCTTGTGGGATATTGTTTTAAGATATATTACATTTGTTAATGCTGTGGAACATTTATTTTAATGATGCAGTGTTGTGTTGCATTCTTTTATATTACATTTGTTTAGTTCTGTTCCCTGTGTAAAACACCTGATGGTCCAATAAAGAGTTGAGTGGCCAATATCAAGGCAAGAGAAAGGATAGGTGGGGCTGGTAGGTAGAGAGAATAAATAGGAGAAATCTGGGGAAAGATGATCTAGGAGCAAGAGAGATCAAGGAGCGAAAAAAGAAAGGGCCAGCCACTCAGCCAGCAATGGAGTAAAAGTGAAAGTAAGATTACAGAAGTAAGAAAAGGAAAAATCTCAGAAGCAAAAGATAGATGGGGTAATTTAAGAAAATCTGTCTAGAAACAAGCCAAGCTAGGCTGGGCATTCATAACTAAGAATAGACTGCATGTGTGATTTGTTTGGAGCTGGGTGCCCCATCCCCCACAAAGGCCATAAGAGTAAAAAGTAAAATCAACAGTTCACTTCAGGTATCATTCCACAGATGCTGTCTATCTTGAGGCAGAGTCCTTTATGAGTTTGGAACTTGCTAATTGGAGTAGGCGTGTTGACCACTGAGCAAGCCCCAGATAACATTCAGGAATGAGATTAAAGCCTGTGCCACCACAAATGATAAGTTTGTGACTTGGTTTCTGGGGATTGAACTCAGGAAGGCACTTTTCCAACTGAACTGTCTCCCTAGTCTAAACTTCATATTCTAAATCTCATCACTTTAGTAATCTAAGATTATTATCACTTAGCAGGTAGCCCAAAGATATATTAAAATCTCTACCCTGAATTGTATTTTAAAGAGTGCACAGTTCAATTGGAGAGCCAAGTCAAAAATGCTTGTTGAAACAAACCAAGGTGTGTTAGAAGCTGAAAAGGCAAGAGTCAAGGTTGTATGTGCTTCATCGTGAGCAAGAATAGGGAAAGACGTGATTGGAGTGACAGAGACTAGAAGCACTATTATTGCAGGATGTGGTGGCTGTCTTGAAGAGCACTGGTTTGGGATTCAGGAGACCAAGTCTTATCCTGGTTGTTTCAATGTGAACTCTTAATGCCATTCACTGATTTTAAATTTGTTGAAAACAGAGTCAACAGTCTCTCTCATAATATCATAATTGACTGGAATGTGAACATCCTAATGTGGGCATGTACTGTAGAAGGATTAGGACTTGCTGTAACAGTGAAGAGAAATAAATCATGTACAATTTCAAGGCATTTTACCAGCAGCCAGGTGTCCACTGATCCTTCTATGTCTTCAACCCAAATCCAAAATCCAGGGTTGCTATAGGAACCTTGTCATTATCATTCATCAGAAGTAGACTTGCTAAGGTGTTGGAATTTTAAAAGCTCCTTTATAATTTGTGTAGTTTCTTGGAAGTAGGAGTGTGGTGGCAAGGCACACCCAGTCAGGAGTTGGATTATCATGAGGATGGAGACTGCTAGACCCCCTAGCAGTCAGGAAAAGAGCTCAGGAGCCAAGTGTTCACTGATGCTGCCTATTTGGCTCTCTCACTTTGACATAGACATTAGGTATACAAGGATCTAACAAGGAATGTATTGACCATACTGTCTTTCCAAATAGAGTTCTGGAGGCTGCTTGCACTGTCAGAAGAGAAAGTCTTCCTGTGGAACTGTACATTTTGATAATTAACATTTTGATGATGTACAGTGGAGTATTGTTGGAGGCTGTTTGTTCTTTCTCAGCTGCTCAGACCTGAAATAATCACACAGAAACTATATTATTTGCAGTACTTTGGCCAATAGCTTAAGTGGATTTCTAGGTAGCTCTTCTATCATAAACTAACCCATCTCCATCATTAATCTGTGCATCATCACAAGGTCGTGGCCTACCAGCAAAGATTTGTCATTCTCTGCAGAGGCATCTGTCTCCTGTGGCAGCTACATGGCTACTCCATGACTCTGCCTATTTCTCTTCTATCTCTGTTTGGAATTCCCACCTGGCTTTACTCTGTTATGCCACTGGCTTAAAGCGGCTTCTTTATAAACCAATTTCTCTGAAAATGGTCTGTCAGTTATTCTAGGCATTAGCCAAAGTTGGTTGCTCCAACATTGAAAGTGAGACTTTGGGTGATTTCCCAGGAAACCAGTTGACTCTATCATTTATTGCACATTTTGGAAGTTGCTTGATGGTACTTCCTATATACTCAATAATATTATTTCCCTTCTCAGGTCTTCAATGGTGTTGAAGACTAGATAGTTGTAGTTACTTTCCTCTCATGATTTGGCCAAGCTATTTCTATTACAAGACTTAAGACTCCTTATAATAGGATAATTATTGGAACATTTAGCATATATTTCTTGTTTGATATTGTTTATCCTGGTTGTAATTCTAATTTTTATACTTGATATTTGTACTTATTGTGTATAGTTTTGTATTAGACTTAGAACTCTTTTATTTAAACAAAAGGGGGAGGTGCTATGGGAAGTCCTTCAGCCTTTAAGATACCAGCCCACTTGGGCATGGCCTCTTAGACTATAAATGTGAACATAAAGTGCTTGCTTGCTCTCTCTCCTGGCTTCTGGATTTGGTTCCTGTTCCCCATTTGAGCAGAGGACTGTGATCTTTGAGTTTACTTCTAAATAAATAACCCTTTATTATACTCAATTCTGAGCTAGTGTGGGATTATTTTATAGTGTCCATCATCAATGGTGATGATAGTAACAGTACAATCATACATTTGTTGGAATCTTTCAAGTATCAGGCATTGCATTTGACTTTTATATGCAGTGTCTTTGGTCAGTTCATCCTTACTTCCTTTACCAGGGAGGGTGCTAGGATACAGGTAGGCTTTTGTACCCATCCTCTCCTCTGTCATAACCAGGAAGTTTCTCAGAATTGATTGGTACAAGGTCTTCTTGCCTGAGTAATGAGAGGGGGTGAAGTAGGTGAGTGTCCATAGATTATGGAAGGAGGAGTTAAGATGGGTAAGCTGTCAGAGAAAGGACTTTAATATTTATTATTCAGTTAGTCTTTCATCTTTGAGAATTTCTAGGAGGCAGTGGAAATGGCCTTCCCATTTCGAGAATAGACCACATTCCCAGAAAGTTCTTTGTTTAGTTAGGGGTTAACCACAGGCTTGAATCCAGGTCCTCTCTTCTTGTGATACTCTGGGGTTTGTAACTTGAGTAATTAAGTACATACTAGTGTTTTCAGAATGAGGGGCCCTTAGTTGGAAGATAGGCACATAATGTAATTTATGTGCCACTTGCACACTGAAAGTTGTCATTTTTAACATGTGACTCTAGGAATAGCTCCCCATTCTTTCATTGGCATAGGCAGAGCCATGTCAGTTAGGGCTGGCCTTGTGCTGAACAGACTGTGGCGTTTTCTTCCTGCTTCTCATTGATGGTAGAGAAATACAATTTTCTTCTTTCTTTTTTAAAATAATTGTTTAGGACTATGACGGGTGAAGTCACCATTCTCCACCCCATTCCCAATTTTGTTTTGTTTTGTTTTCCCAGGGTATAAATGTAAATATGGTAAATGACTGGAAAAATGGTAAAGAAAAAAATACCCAGGGTATTTTTCATATACACTAGGTAGAGATTTCCAAATAGATTCTCCACTTAAATGCCTGTGTGCTAATACTGTGAACTTTCAGCCTAGAGGACCACATCATTCTATCAAAAGAGAGCCACAGATGGATTTGAGTAACAACCTGTTGCTTGATTTCATGTTGGCCTCTTATGTTTCTGGCTTTTCTCACAGAAATGTTAATTGGCCAGATGACATCTTTGCTTTTCATGGAGTAAGTTTTCTAACTTAAACCTGATCAAAACACCTGCCCCTGCCCCATTCTGGGGTTTAGGTAATCCTGACCATACTTTATTTGTACAGTAAGAGCTCTTACCCACTGAACTTTTTCCTCAGCTCTACATTTTGTTTAAAAAACAACAGAGCCTGCCTAAAGGCCCAGCATGAATCGTTTTCTGCCTGATGTTGATTTGTGAAATCTGCTTTCTCTGGAATTCTGGTTTCTTTAAATAGTAAACTTGCATTGTTAAACAAGTTTCTAAATGAATTTGACTTACTATGGCTAAAAATAGGAACATATAACTGTATAGACACGAGATATTTTGGAAGATGGGTAAGAATGTTAAAAATAGGCTAATAAAGACAGACTAATTATTGGTTGCCAGATGCTGTGTCTCTTGAGGAGACTTGAATTTAGACCTAGCTTCCAGATCACAGGAACCAGAGAGGGTGGCGATACATTTTACATGACAGCAGTGCAGAGGGTAGGAAACTCTAGAAGGTAAGTCAGTTCTTTGTCACATCCATTGTAAGAGAGGGAAACTGATTGACTTGGTGCAGTGTCAGAGGGTAAGACACCGATGCTTCTTTCTCTTTGTGAGCTTTTGAAAATGAAGTTGAGCGTTTGACTGAAAGAAAAAGATTTTTAAGTACTCATTTCCAAGATTATAGCGCATTAAGCAACTGTTCCAAAATAATCTTGAGAAGGGTATATGACTGAGTAGGGCAAAGATGGAATGAAATTGGTCTTTGTCTGCTGTTTGTTGTCTGACTAAGGATACATAGCAATTTTATTCTGAATACCTTTAACTTATTCCTCTTCCATGCTTTCCCTCTGATTTTGCTGCCTCCTTCCTTTTCTTCTATTTTTATTTATTTTTCTAAGCTTTGCATATATGGATGATTTGTCTGCATATATGTGTGTGCGCCAAGGTGCATGTCTGGTATCTGTGGAATGTAGATTGGATACCCTGGAACTGAAGGTACAGAAGGTTTCTGGGACTCGAACCTAGATCCTCTGCAATAGCAGCATTACTGAGGCATTGTTATTTCTCCAGTTCCCAATTGACATTTTTGTAATAAAATTTTCTAATGCAATAGTTTAGCCCCATGGTGGCTGATCTTGGTTGTAAACTTGGCCGACCCAGGGAGACAGGAAGAAAGAACCACATTTTAGGAATTATCTGTGAGCATGTCTATGGGGACATTTTCTTGATTAATGATTCTGGGAGAGCCTAACCCACTGTAAATAGCACATCCTTTGGCAGGTGTTCTGGGTTGTATGAGAAACAGCTGAACAGAAAAAGGAAAGCAAGTCAGTGAAGCAGCATCCTCCTTTGGTCTCTGATAAAGCATCCTCCTCCTTTGGTCTCTGATAAAGCATCCTCCTCCTTTGGTCTCTGCCTCAGGACCTGCCTTGGACCCTGGCTTCCCTTGATGATGGACTTTATAAGATGAATAAACTTTTTTGTTGTAATTAGAGGAGAGAGGAGAGGTGAATGTTGTGTTCCCCAGCTGCCAGCCACTGGCCCGCTCAGCTACTGGCCGCCTGCACCCGAAATAACCACGTGAGGACGGTATTCATTTAAACTCTGCCTGGCTTATTATCACTAGCCTTTTCCCGGCTAGCCCTCACCTCATAAACTAACCCATTATAAAAGTCTGTAAGCCACCACGTGGTGACGTACTAGAAAGGTCTAACCTGCATCCATCTGCGACGGTGGCTCGTGGCGTCTGGCTCACTTCCTTTCTTCTCCTCCCAGAACTTCCGTTCTGTCTACTCCGCCCACCTAAGGGCTGACTTAACTATAAGCCAGGCAGCTCTTTATTTAACCAATCAAAGCACAGAAATACAGGTGGACCCTCCCACACTTTTTCCTTCCCAAGTTGGTTTTGGCTGTGGCATTTGTCATGGCAACAGGGCATTCATTGTGATAGAGCTGACCCTATAATTTTTCCTGAGGATTGTGACAGCATTTGCAACTCTGTCTGGAAAAGCCATTGAGTGCTCAGAGCTTAATGAGCCTTTGTGGGAATTTGGAAGATAATGCTGAGGGAAAGACAGACAATGCGGCCTGGCCTGTGAAGTTTCAAAGGGAAGCAAAGACTCTATCAAGGTTGTTTGTGTGATATTTTCAATTAAGAATCTGTGAATGTGAAATCTTTTGTGTTTTGCTGGGAGAATGGAAAAATCAGCTGTGGGATGCACATTAATTGAGGTGAAATCTTCTGGGAAGTCTCTCCTTAGGGTCACACTAGCTGTAGTCCAGTACGGAGTGTGGTAGGCTGCATCTCAAGCTGGCAGCTGGACTTGGCAAATGATGTAGAGGCATCTTCCATGTGGTACTGATTTTGCAGGCATGATGGGATCATGAAGAGCAGCTGAGTTGCACTGCATGACAGGTTCAGCATCCACTTGAAGAGAGGCTTAGCAAACAGCAATAAGCTTATTTTTTGACTACTGCTAGTGAACAGACAAGGTGTGGTTTGTTACAGGTAACATTCTGAAATGTTTAAGTTTGATGTGATTGATATTAAGTAGATAATCTAACTACTTAACGTTGTACCTTGCACTTCATGGATTCTAGGACTGGGGTCAGGGCTGAGGGTGAGGACTCAGATCAGTAGTACTCAGAATTTCCAAACTATGTTCTAGTCCCAGCTCTTTAACTCTGTGTTTTCTGCATTAGAGCTTTCCCCTAGGATATAGTTTAAGCAAAAAGAAGTTCCTGCTTTTTTTTTTTTTTTAAGAAAAAAAAAGAGAAAGCAAAAGCAAAAAGCAGAAACTGCCATCTGCTTTTATAAAGGAGGAAATGGAAGCCCAGAGAGAGAAGAGAACCAGGAGGCAACTGTCTATCTCAGCCTCTGCTGTTCCTAATCTGTTCTCAGTCATGCTCTCCCTTAAATCTGTAGGCTCTTTAGCTTCCTGCGTAGGCTCTCTGCACTCTGTACTCCAGGGCTGACTTCCCCCTTTATCCAGAACTGATGAACTACTTTCCTGCCTGAAGCATGCCAGGGGAGAGTCATTTGAGAAGTGATTGCTGTGTGCTCAGAGCCCCCACCTTGCTCCTTTCATCTCCTGGCCCTTCAGCTGTGCCGTATCACTTCCACCAGAAGACAGTCAAAGATGGCAAATTTGGGAAATGAACAGTCTCCTTGGGAGTCCGCATGGGCTAGAAGGCTTTATATTGAACACTGAATCACTTTTAATGCTTGCTTCACCTGCTGCTTATCCATATTTGCTTTCAGTAAAACCAAGCAGCCTAGAAGAGCCTGAGGAGAGCCCATCTTTCAGGGCCAGGGACAACTACGGGGCACAGTAGGAATCCAGGGTTATAGGAATGGTCTAGTAAGTTAGACTGTTTTCCCCAGAACCAGTAGGAAAGGATGGGGTGGAGTAATCTTGAAGGATAGGGAAGGCTGTTTATCCTTATGTTAGACTAGTGGTCGACTTTAAATTTACTTTTGTGCATCCTCATCTACATGATAAGGCTTGCTTCCATCCAACATTTTTGCTACAGATTTGGCCTGTTTACAGCGAGAGGGTCTTGGGTAGTGGTAGGAGAGGCAGTGAGGATGGTGCCAGCCACTTTATGTGCAGATTGGATTAGTTGTGCATAAATTTGTTGGCTCTGTGCCCTCACCTCACCTGCCCACTTCTGATGAAATCTGTGTATAACTTTAGAGCACTACCTTCAGAGTAATGTTGCTCAGCATTAGGAGAATCCTTAGAACTTAGCTCAGGACTGGCATCCATCTACTGGAGGCATTGTTAATAACTTTAATCTTTAATGAGTACTTGCTGTATGTTAGGAGTGTTATGTTAGGTTCCAGGGATGGCAAAGATCTACGTCATACTTACGTTTATACAGTCTAATGATGTAATGAAAAATAATACTGAGTGATCAATTTTATTGAGTCTTTGCTCCTTGTCAGTCACTCTGCTAATGATTTGCCTATGTGTTGTCATTTTTGTACTCTTTAAACAGTCAGAAAGGAAAGTTTCCATTAATAGCTCATTTTACAAATGGAGCATTAGGGTTTGTAAAGAGCATATAACTTACATGAGGTCAGGGAGATGGTAGTGAGTCGATGCCAAAGACAGGATTTATGCTGGACAACCGTCTGCAGAATACATGCTTAACCACAATAGTCTACTGCCTTGCATGGTGAGAGGGACTTGTGGTGACCCGTAAGGCAGTGGGGAAGGAGAGAAAAGTTGGCCTCTTGAGTGGGGAGTTTATAGGGAAAATGTAGAGGAGGCTTCCCAGAAGAGGTGACTGCATGGGTTTAGAGTGTGAGACCAGGAGTGTGGCTGTAAGGGGCCAGCTAGAGTCCAGAGTAGCAAGCACAAGCCTATATGGAGAACTGTGGGTGGCAGTCTATGCTGGGATGGAAAATAGGAAGCTCCACCATGCTGTAGAACTCTCAAGGGTAGCCTCCAAACTATCTTCCAATTCGGTAGTCACTAGTCACATGTGGCTGGTTACTTCAACTAAATTGAAATTAAATAATATTAAAAATCTGCTTCCTTTGTCTCTGTGTCCACTTGCAATGAATTGCTACTGCAGTGGAGGGCACATGTGTTGAATTTTGTATATCACTCCCAAAAGTTCTGTTGGACAGTTCAGGGCTGACTCATTTCCATACTTGGCACATGTCTGGCAGGCTTCAGCTGCTATTCCCTGGCTCTCAAGACTGCAGAATTTCAGGGGATTTGTTCTGGTAGAAGCCTGTGTGCTGACTACCTATCCCTGAAGTGGGTGATTGGAGATGGTGTGTGTGTGTGTGTGTGTGTGAGAGAGAGAGATGTGCAGTTGCTCCGGAAGTGAATATTGTGACATTTTAAAAGCAGCACATCATATAAAACAATTCTCCCAAATATATTATTTTTCCTGTAAGTCAGGAGAACTGGTAGTTTCATTAAAAAGGCTGTGGCAAATCTATTTTTAATTTTATTTTTTATTAAAAATGCCTTACTGCTCAAGATCATAATCTCTAAGTGAATAATAGGTGTCATTTTAGAGTTGTGAATAGCCAGAAAAATAGCAAGTACTAGAGGTTGTTAAGAAATAGGATTTGGTGCTTTACATTATTGTAGGGACAAAAATAGGTCAAAAAGCTCTTTCTTTCTACTTCAGGTACAATATTCTGACTTTCCAGATGGAGAGAAGCCACTTAGCAGTGTGAAAAGTATTTTTATTTAGATAATGGTAACCTTGTTTAATTTATAAACTGTTTTGTAAAAGGGGCCTGGCTTTCTTTGAAGAGCTATAGACAGTTGTTAAATATTTCAGACTTTATTTGTGCCCAAGAAATTCTGTTTGGAAGACTTCTGACTCATTCCTGCATTTTCAAATGATTTGTCACTAGTTTGGGATGTGTGGATTGTGCTTGAGGCCTGATTCTGTCCCTTAGTATCCATGGTGTAGGCAAGTCCCTTCTCTTCTTCTAGGTATCTCTTGGTTTTCTGCCTTAGCATTCATCCTGCTTTGTTTTGCTCTGGAGGAACCATGGGCACACCCATCCATGATGACTTCAGGGAGGATGATACAGGGCTCTGGGTAAGAGATTGGGTAAATATGATTGTTCTAGTGTTTGACCAAAGGATAACTCATGACCTGGTCAGAATCCTAAGTTCCTTTGGCAGGAACTGTTGAACTATATTTTTAAAGGAGGAAGGTTTTCTTTTTGGCTCACACAGTCCAGCAGTGGGAAAGGCATGTGGGACGGACCATATGTTTTCCAGTTTGGTGGGAGTATGTAGCCAGGCTTGCTCCTAACTCGACCAGGAAGAGGAGAGTTCCAGCAAGAATCAGGGCTGTACTATAACCTTTATGGTCCACACCAGTAAACCATTTCCCTTGGTCCCACCTCTCAAAGGTTACACAGCCTCTACAAACAGCACCATTATCTGGGGAGGGGCCAAATATCTAACATATGATGTCTGAATCATAACAGAGACTGAAATGACCAAAAGCAAAAGTTCTAGATCACATCATACCTTGTCTGACAGGGCTATACAGATTATAAGCCATTAGATGTATTTTTAAAGGCTAATTTAGTTGAATTTCTGTAGCTTTGATGGAAAGATCGCCCCTTAGAAATGCCAGGAAGAGGCATTAGGAGGGATAGGAACTTAGAGATGGGAACTCTCCTATGATTGCTGTACGGATGTAGGAGGCCAAATATCCAAAAGCTATTAGAAACACTATATAACAATATAGATGCATTTAGAGAATATGATGGAATCTCTTAGATCACATTTGACTTTCCTTGTCATAGAGTCCTTAACAGATTTTGTTCATAGGTCAAAACTGATGTGAGAGACTGAATTGCATCACCCTCAGTATTTGAGGAGATAGGCTTCAAAATCAGTTTTAAAGTAATATAGAGATGGTCTTAAAGACGGTAAAACTACAATAGACTGTTCATTTTTAGGACCAATTTTGCTTTCTGGAACTGAATATTTTGTTGTGGGATTTCTCCTTATTTGTCTAGACTTTAAGGTGTTAGATGTCCACCTGGTAGATTTGGTTGCCAGTTTGGTGAAATTGTTAAGTCGGGTAACTTTGAAGTTGGATAGAATGCTAAGGCCAGTCTTTATGGACATGTGTTTCCTATGTTGGTTAACATTGTTTCAACCTTCTTTCCTGTGGAGGCTGTTTCTCTAATGATCTGGCCTATGGATTGTTCCATAATTTCATAATATCTGAGTTAGTGGAGTGAACAGATTTTTATATCCTATGCAATGGTAAAGTGCTTGGATTTTGTATGAATACAGACTTCCTGGCCACTTTGGCAGGTAATGGGTCAGTGAAGGGCATGGTTTTTTACAGTGAGTGATGTGTGTGACAGGGCTTCATACCTGGCAGCCAGTCAGTAATCACTTTTTTGAAAAAAATCATGTAATGGGTTATTTTAAGGCAAGCCATTCTGGCTGTAGAGAAATTAAGACTTTTATTAAGGAGTCAATGGACCCTTCCAACATTCTTCTTTTAATTCTTGGGCGAGTAAATCTTGTTTTCAATAGGTGCTCTGCTTTTGTGATTTGTGAGAGTCTTAGTATGAGGACAGTATTCTCTGCCAATATGCTAAGATGAAGGCATCTCTGAGCTCTTTAATTTTTCTGCTTAGCATGAGCAGTGTGGGTGAGGACCAACCCTCCCAGATGCACAGATTACCCCTTTCCTCTGCCACAGTATATTCTGTTTTCTTGGTAGGTCTGTTGTCTGAAGCTGCGTACTGGATGTCTGTGTTTTCTTTCCTGACATGACATGGATTTCCTTTCATTTTCCCCTCTCCCTTGATGCAAATAAAAACCATGGGGAGCTGTCATGGGAAGATGAAGAAATTAATTGTGGAATATCATCAGTGACATCTAGGAGCCCTCAAGAGAGTGAAAAGGGAATAGACAGCAACTCAGAACTGGCAGCTGGATCTCACCCCTAGTGGGATGGGCTAGTCTAGAATGTTTCTGAGTTATGCTGCCAAAGGTATTTTGTTAAAAATCAGAAAGCAGTCTGTCTGTCTGCCTGCCTGCCTGTCTGTCTGTCTGACACAGGGTCTTCTGTAGGCCAGACTGACTAAAAACTTTTTATGTAGCTGAGGAAGACCTTGAGCTCCTGAGCCTCTTTCCTCATCCTCTCTAGCACTGGGACTTTTATGCAGGGCTGAGGATCAAACACAACCATTCTACCAAATGAGCCACATCCCTAACTCAAGGAAACATCATCATCAGTTATTTTATCCCAGTGTTCTACCAGTGACTGCAAATCGAGTAGAGGAGAGAGTCTGGCAGCCACAGTACCAGCATAGAATGTAAGGAGACCCTTGCATTCAAACTAGGTGATAAGATACTGGGTAGTGGTCCAGAATCTGCAGATTGGGCCATGAGCCCAGGCAAACAGGCGTCTTCATGAGCTAAGAATAGCTTTTATATTTCAAATGGTCTCAAGACATTAAAATAATACTCTTTTCTTTTTTTTTATTTTTATTACAAGAAAAATTTACATTTACTTCCCTTGTTCCCGGCCCTCCTGCTCCCCCCCACCCCACCGCCCTCCCCTGCTTCCTTAAGATGGGGCAGGATACCCTGCCCTATGGGAAGCCCAAGGCCCTCCCCCCTCCATCTCGGGGAAATGACTCAATTTTAATTTATCTGTCCACCAGTAAAGCCTTGCTGGCCCTTAACCACACATATTTTATCTTTTTTGCCAACTTGCCTACTGTCACAGCCGACTTGCATAGCTGCAACTGAGATCATGTGTCAGGCAGAGCTTTAAGGATTTAAAATCTGACCTTTTCCATAAAAAAGTTTGCGGACTTCTGCATGACTATTCAGTTTGTAGTACCTTCCTGCCCACAGGCTGTGTGGGAAATGGTAAAGTTTATTCAGTGTACCAGGGAGGTAGAAGGTGCCCTGCTGGGCGTCCTCCATGGTGCTCTTGCAGGTCACTGTCCCCAGCCTTCAATTATCCTTACAGACACTGTGCTGCCACCCATAATTGCTGGAGGTGGCCACTCTCACCTGTGTCCAGTTTCTGAGGTGGGAGTGGAGGTAGCTTCTTTTTTTTGAGTTTTTAAATTTTTTTATTGTTTTTATTGAGCTATATATTTTTCTTCACTCTCCTCCCTTTCTCTTTCCTCCCCTTCTACTCTTTCTCATGGTTCCCATGCTCTCAATTTACTCAGGAGATCTTGTCTTTTACTGCTTCCCATGTAGATTAGGTCCATGTATGTCTCTCTTAGGGCCCTCTTTGTTGTCTCGGTTCTCTGTGCTTATGAAATGTAGGCTGGTTTTTCTTTGCTTTATGTCTAAAAGCCACTTATGAGTGAGTAATATGATATTTGTGTTTCCTGGTCTGGGTTACCTCACTCAATATGATGTTTTCTAGATCCATGCATTTGACCATAAATTTCAAGACGTCATTATTATTATTTTGTTGTGTAGTACTCCATTGTGTAAATGTATCACATTTTCCTTATCCATTCTTTGGTCGAGGGGCAGTTAGGTTGTTTCCAGTTTCTGGCTATGATGAACATAGTTGAACACATGTCCTTATGGTGCAATTGAGCATCCTTTGGGTATATACCCAAAAGTGGTATTGCTGGGTCTTGAGGTAGGTTGTTTCCTAATTTTCTGAGAAATTGCCATACTGTTATCCAAAGGGGCTGTACCAGTTTTCATTCCCACCAGCAATATGCAGAAGTGATCCCTTTACCCTACATCCTCTCCAGCATAAGTTGTCATCAGTGTTTTTGATCTTGGCCATTCTTACAGGTGTAAGATTGATTTTTTTTTCTCACTTTGTTTATATGGTAGATTACATTGATAGGTTTTTGTATGTTGAACCATCCTTGTATCTCTGGGATGAAGCCGACTTGATCATGGTGGATGATTTTTCTGATGTGTTTTTGGATTTGGTTTGTGAGTGTTTTATTGAGTATTTTTGCATCAATGTTAATGAGTGAGATTGGTCTGTATTTCTATCTTAGTAATGTCTTTATGAGGTTTGGATATCAGGGTGATTGTAGTCTCATAAAAAGAGTTTGGCAATGTTCCTTCTGTTTCCATTGTGTGGAACAATTTGAGGAATATTGGTATTAGCTCTTCTTTGAAAATCTTATAGAATTCTGTGCTGAAACCATCTGGCCCTGGGTTTTTTTGTTTTATTTTGTTTTGTTTTGTAGGGAGACTTTTGATGACTCTTTCTATTTCTTTAGTAGTTATAGATCTGTTTGATTTGCTTATCTGGTCTTGATTTAATTTTGGTATTTATTCAGAAAATTATCCATTAAAGAAAGTTTTCCAATTTTGTGGAATACAGGTCTTCAAAATTTTTACCTAATGAATCTTTGAATTTCTGCCATGTCTATCATTATGTCCCCCTTTTTATTTCTGATTTTGTTAATTTGGATATTCTCTCTGTGTGTTTTGGTTAGTTTGGATAAAGCTAGATTGTTTATTTTGTAGATTTTTTTTTTATTTTGGAGGAACTACCTCTATGTCTCACTGATTCTGTGTATTGTTTTCCTTGTTTCTTTTTGTTGATTTCAGCTCTCTATTTGATTATTTCCTGCCATCTAGTCCTCCTGGGTGAGTTTACTTCTTTTTATTCTAGAGTTTTCAGGTGTTCTGTTAACTCAATAGTGTTGTATTTTTCCAGTTTCTTTATGTAGACATTTAGTGCTATGAACTTTCCTCTTAACACTGCTTTCATTATGTTCCATAAATTTGGGTATGTTATGTGGTCATTTTCGGTGAATTTTAGGAAGTGTTTAATTTCTTTATTTCTTCTGTGACCTATTGATGATTCAAGTGAGCACTGTTTAATTTCCATGTGTTTGTGGGCTTTCTGAAATTAGTGTTGCTGTTGAATTCTAATTTTAAGCCATGGTGATCCAATAAGATACACAGGCTTATTCCAATTTTTTCGTATCTGTTTTGTTACATATGCTTTGTTAAATAGTATGTGGTCAGTTTTTGAGAAGGTTCCATGAGGTTCTAAGAAGGCGGCATATTCTTGTATGTTTGATTGGAATGTTCTATAGATGTCTGTTAAGTCCATTTGAGTAATAACATGTTAGTTCCCTTATTTCTCTTTTAATTTTCTGTCTGACAGACCTGTCCCGTAGTGAGACTGGGATGTTGAAGTCTCCCACTGTTATTGTGTGGTGTTTAATGTGTGATTTAAGCTTTAGTAGAGTTTCTTTTACATAAGAAAGTGCCCTTGTATTTGGGGCATAGATTCATAGTTCAATATTGTGATTTTCTCTTGATGAATTTTTTTTTCTGTAACTAATATGAAACGTCCTGATAATCTTTAAGGGGACCTAAAGAAAATTTAGAGTTAGGATCAAGTCCTGACTGGAGTATCCTGTGAGGCTTGATCATCTCAGGCAGCATCTTGAATCTGTTCTGGATGTAGAACTCA
>JAQHUG010000067.1:6822539-6857940 GCA_028555095.1 Dicrostonyx torquatus | reverse complement strand
TTACCTCAGTCAAAAGGGCCGAGTTCTCCTCCGGTGGGGGTGGCTAGATCCCCTGACTTACTCTTATATCTTAAATTAACCCATTTCTATTATATTTTACCACAAGGCTCGTGGCCTACCAGCAAGCCTAGCTGGCAGCTCACATCTTTCCCCTCTGGCAGCTACATGGTGTCTCTTGACTCTGCCTTCTTTCTCCCAACATTCAGTTTAGTTTTCCCTGCCTACCTCTATTCTGCCCTATCATAGGACAAGCCAACTTCTTTATTCATTATTTAAAAAAGCAACACATATACAGAAGGACTTACCACACCACATTGGCACAACGCTTTGAGGACAATAATATTCAAACCCAGACAATTATTTCTTGTGTGCAAGACACACTTTTATACAGTTCCCTTTTCTATAAGAGAGTCCCATGCCTCAGTCTCTCTGTGAAAGGCAGACTTTGACAAAGTATATGTCACTATGCCATACTTCTTCCACCAATATAAGTATGGCAAAGATGGATCTATCTATCCCCCATTTTTCATTGTGCTTTTTCCTTTCGGAGCAGACCAGATTCTACCACTGATTCTATCCTTGGTATCCAGAGAACTTACTCTCAACAGTTGTTCCTGAGGCCTTTTCCTTATTCTGTGGATGCAGCCTTACTCTCCTTTCCAGAACTGTGAGACATGGTTAATGTTTCAAGTGTTTTTTGTTTTTTTTTCTCATATGTACCTATTTTTATTGAGTCAGAGAAGTTCTCAGGATTGGGAGTTATAGTTTATAATTCCAGATAAGATATTTGAGAAGCATTAGGCGCTTGTTGAATCTTAGGGGAAATATTTGAGAAAGGGCAGAATTTTCAGGGAAAATTACAGCTATTGCATGTGAGACTGACAAAGTAAAACTAAAATCCTCCCAAAGAATCACCAATGTAATGAGAGAGAAAAGAGCCTGCAAGCTGAATGAATTTTGCAAATTCCAATGCTGTCCCATGAACTACTGTCCTTGCCAAGTGAGAGTCCATTTCCATATTTGCCTTGCTTTGAGGAAACCCTTTGGACAGGTAGTCATATGCTGATCCAAGGCTAGGCTGCACAGCTCCCAACGGAGGAGGTCAGGTGAGTTGGAGAGGCCATCAGTCTAGCCTTCTTTGAATACAATACTGAACTTGAAATAGTAGCATGAGAGTCCTATAAAGATTATTGGTTTCAGAAGTCAGGCAGAGTGGCCTTAGTTTATCTTATTCTTTACATTTCAGATTTAATCTTAATAGCTAGACATCAAGTCTGGAAAATAATGTACAGCTTTGGGGATTGTTGCAAGAGTGGGTAATTTAAATAGTAATTGTTTTCACCACACTGCATATTGATTCCTTGTTCATTGAATTGTTAAATTGTGACATTTGTTTTAATGTAGAGGTTTTCCCATGAGGTAGAGGTAGGGTACGATGCAAAATGTAAAATTTTGGAATTGCTGGCATTATTAGTCAAGATGAAAAAGCATGTAAGTTCTTGCTTATCTGAGACTCTGGTGTTCACACAAAAAAATGCATTTGTGCATTTATTGTGACCTTCATATAGAGAACATGAAATATGGAGAACCTTGAAGTGCTGCCATGGAGAACAGAGTTAGTGCAAACCTATTTGTTATTTCCCAGTATTGTGTCTAGAGGTGGGTATTTCAACATATCTCCATATTTTCAGGTTAGTAGCCACTGAAATTATCTGGTGCCAGTGAGGAGGAATCACAAAACACGCAACAAACCCACTTAGGAGTTTATTGGAAGGAGTGTGTAAGGTCTGGGGAATCAGTGTGCAGATAGATAGAAAGAGAGAGAGATGGCATGTTCAGCTTTTAAAACCTGTCTAGCACATGCACAGGGGGTTGAGATGGCTATGTAATACGCAGATGACACAGATGATGGGGCTCATGCATACCCGTAGGGTCTTAGCTGAGTCATATGCTCATGTGGATTACATGGGCCCTTTAACATTCAGGGACTTCTGCCTGAGGGCTTGTCTGCACTTGCATGGCTCTAGAACTCGGAAATGCAGCCTTATTTGTGGCTGAATAATTACATTCTACCCTTTTGTGTATTAAAAAAATTTGGGAGTTTGGGAATATCTAATGGGTGGGCATGGGGCAAAAGTTGGCAAAACTTTGGGACTTTGGGGCTTTTAATAGGTGGGAATGGGGAATCGTAAGGTCTCTCTTGACTGCTTCATGCTCATTTTGTGGGCATCATCAGGCCCCTAATGACTGTTTTTTGCTGATTTTGTGGGTGTTAGGGAGTTGAGATGCTTGATCATGTCCTGGGGTGGCTGATTACTGTTGTGTTTTTCTGGGCTCTATGGAACTGGCTGGCTGGCAGCTTGGACCTCACAAGATGCTGGAAAGGCAGAAAATTATGTCTGGAAAAATATTTATATCCCGGTGATTAAGGGAGGAACCTCCCAAGATGGGAGATAGAGGGTTTTTTTTGGGGGGGTGGAGGAGGGAATTTCCTAGGGGTTCACGAGACCAGCATGATAAGGGAAGAATTAAATGATATTTATTCTGGGCATGTCTGATCTTTTTTTAGGTAGGTCCAATTGACTTCCTGGAGCTTATGAAAAAAATGTATGTAAAGAAATAAATTTTAGACATATTAAAAGCTTATGATCATGATGATACAGTGTTGGAATGGAAAACAGTGGGGAAGAGGGAGGAAAAAGGGGGAAATTATTGTAAAGGGGATTTATTAGACCCCTTAATGTTTTACCTGAAGTAATCTTAAGGCACTTGTTCTCTTTAGCATCATGGTATTACCTTAACATCCAGGAAACACTGGTGCAGTCAGTGATAAACCTGTTATGTTAGTCTGTTTTGTGAGATTTTTGGAGTTTGGGGCTACAAACTCATGTTTGTTTCTTACCACCTCTGCTTTTGACAGTCCTTATACCTTCTGCTCTATGTTTCGTGATGGTTCCTGTAATAACAGCTGTGTGGTTAACTGGAAATTTAAGCATGACATTGGATGGAGAAGTTGGTAAAGCGTGTGGGAGAAAGAGGAAGAGGGAGAGTATATGGAGTTTTTGGCATAGGACAGATGAGTACGGTGATGAGACTTTTATTTTTCTGGCACTGGAGAAAGAGTGTCTGATCTTGGTGCCCTCTGGAAGTTAAGAGAACAGGGCCCTGTTTTAGTTACCATATACAAGGGAGTATCTTGATCTGGAAAAGTAAAAGGTGAGACAGGTGAATCCAATGAGGAAGTCCCTCTATTTTGGCAGCAGTGGGAGTTACAACAATTACTTTAAAAGGGCCCTGCCATTTAGTGGAAAGAGGTGAGAGGCATTGGTCTAGGGGAGACAATAGTGCCTGATCCCCTATTTTAATTGGCGGTGGGCATGAATTAGCACATGTTGAGTAGTAGTAAAATCCCATAATAGGGAGCAAAGATGGGATACCAACAGAGTAAGCAAGTGATCAGGAAGGGGAGAGGTTTTAGGTGAGAGGCTGGGGGTTAAAACTGGTCGCCCTTTGAACATGAGTTCAAAGTGCAAGATGAAAAGGGGGCTTTTGGGGAGAGCCCTAAGTCTAAGAAGGGCCAAAGGCAAAAGTTTTATCCAGTTGAGGTGAAGTTCCTGTGACATCTTAACAAGAACATTTTTAAGGAATGGTTAGTTAGTCCTATTTTCCCTGGCGACTGAGGGTGGTGTGGGATATGAAAATGCCAGGGAATGTCAAGAGACTTAGACAAAGTTGGAGAAATCTGGGAAGTAAACTCTGGGCCATTATCCAACTGAAGAGAGGTTGGGATTCCAAACTGGGGAATGATTTCTCAGAGAAGAACATCAGAAAGTGTCTGGGCCCTCTTGTTAGTGGTGGGAAATGCTTCAGTCCACCCAGACATAGTGTCCACCAAAACCAGGAGATATTTAACTCTTCTGACCATGGTCATAGGAGTAAAATCCAGCTGCCAGTCAGTTTCTGGAAGGGAGTCCCTGGCCTGATGGGTGGGAAAAGGGAAGCTACAATATTTGGTCTTGGGATGTGCCTTTTGACAGATTTTACAAGAGGCAGCGATAGCTTTTATGAACTCTAAAGTCCTCAGGGGTGGGTTGGAGGTGAGCCTTGACAAAATGAAACAGAGATTTGCTATTAGGATGAAAGAGCTGATGTAGGTAGGACAGAATTTGCTGGGTGTCAGGGGGTGTCTGTGAGAATGTGGGCTGTACCCCTGAGGTGATTGAGGTAGCTTTGGGCTCTGGAATGCTGCTGTTTTAGCTGGTTGGTCAGCTCGGTTATTTTCCTGGGAAATAAAGGAACTGTCTATCTAACGAGACTGACAGTGAATAATTCCTATAGCTTAGAGGAGATGGGAGGATTTCATCAGGTCCATAATGTAACCTGAGTTAGTTATGGATCCTCCTTTCATCTCAAGAAGCCCACACTCCTTCCAGATAGCTGTGTGTGACCGGAGGATGTGAAAGGCATATTTGTAGTCTGTGTAAACATTTAAAGATTGTTCTTTTGCTAATTGGAAGGCATGGGTGAGGGCTATTAACTCAGCCTGCTGATTAGTGATATGAGCAGGGAGTCCCTGTGCCTCTACTACCCTAGTATCTGACACTATGGCATAGGCTGCTCTCTGGGTCCCTTCACATAAAAAGGAGCTGCCATCTGTTTACCAGGTGTAAGTGGTCTGGGACAGTTTGCCCTCCTGTTTATGTGAGAGGTGGGGCAGTAGATCCTCTGAGGTTTCTATACAGGAATGATTGGGAATAATTAATGTTAGGTTGAGAGGTAGGAGATTTGAGATATTAAGGGGTGGGCAGCATTGGAAAGTGAATGTGGCATCTTCTACTAGTGCCACCTGGAGGGAAAGAACTCGGGAAGGGGGTAAGGTTTGTAAGCCTTTGTAAGTTAAGAGGTGGGGCAGAATGTGGTGGAAGAAGACAGTGGTGAGTGACCCAAAAGTTAGTTTCTTTGACTCATGAATCAGAAGCTTCATGGCCACTAAAGCACGTATGCAGGGTGCCCACCCCTGAGTGGTGAGGTCAAGCTTCTTCGACAGGTACGCTACAGGTGCAAAGGAAGGTCTCAGCTGATGTCCTAGGACCCCAAGGGCATATTCCTTCTTCTCCGTTACATAGAGGGAGAAAAGAGTTAAATCTGGGAGATGAAGAGCTGTTGCCTGGATAAGGGCTTGTTGGACTCTCTGGAAGGGTTTAGTAATGGAATGGAGAAAGGGCTCATGCAGAGAGCTGAAAGCTCTCTTATATAATGGGCAGGGGTATTACTGCCTGTAGCTTCCAAATAGGCATATTTTAAAAACAGTTTGCAAAATTTCTTCAGTGTTTAACTTCTTTCTTCACTTGCACTGGTTATGAGAATTTTGACACCATGTCTTTAGCTATTTACTTTTTGTTTGCCTGGATCTAGTACACAAATTAGATTATCATTTATTTCCTTTCTTTTTGACAACTGGCATGCTTTTTCTTTTTAAGTGGCTTTGACAAGAGCTGCTAATGAACTTGGAAAATTGAGATGTCATCTGGCAGACAAACTCACTTTGTTTGACAAAGGGCCTAAAAGTATTTGTAGCCAGGAACAGATTGTCATCCCTCCCAGTTCAGTTGTCCCTGTGATCAGTGAACATGCTGTTGTTGATGTTCATTTCTATTGGTTTGATTTACTAGAAGCTTAAGGAGCTGGTTTCTTCAGATCCCAGCACCCATTGTCTAGGTTGTTAGTGTTTCTTCCAGGACATGATTTAGATTCTGGTAGAGATTTTAAATTGCTGGCTTCATAGGAGACAAACTTAATCTTCAAATAAAGAGCTACCAATCACAAGTTAGATTTTCCTTATCTGAAGGGCTTGGAACCAGATTTTAGAATGGAATGTTTGCATATAAATAATGAAGTCTCCCTTGTGGGGCTGGAGTCTAAGGATGAAGTGCATTTGTTTGGGTGTTTTGAACATACTATATACACATAGCCTAAAGGTAACTTTTTATAATATTTCTCTTCATGAAACAAAGGTTTCATGGTGTGCTTTGCAAGTCTCTTTATAGTCTGATGCTGTGTGTATGTCAGTTTTCTAATTCCTGAAAGAAATGGGTAAAAAGAATTGAATATGTGTTTATTTTTATGCATACACATACTGTATATATTTTGTATAGTATATACTGTGTAATATATAGGTATATAAAGTACATTGCATACATGTACATATTAATTCTTCATGCATATATCAAATGACCTAAAGAGTCATTTTGTGCTTATTAGTAACAATTATTCTTGAAGCAGAAGAACAGATTTCCTAGTGCGTAGACTGGCAGGCACCTACAGTTTTGTCCTTCATTGCACTGTTGAGTCATGAACTGGGGTACCTAAACACTAAAGTGGATTTAAAGAAGCAGATTACTCTGTTGGAGATCTTTGTATTCAACATTTACTCACTCAAACTAGAGCAAGAATGTGGCAGATCTTTAGCTGACTGCCACTTCTCACTATTAACTAACCTTTTTCTATTTAATGGTTCAGAAGTTATATCCCAAATTTACATTCTTATTAACTTTGTTCTAGTTTTATGGTTTCTTTTTGGGGTGTGTGTGTGTGTGTGTGTTTGTACATGTGTTTATGTGTGCAGGTGTTCATGTGTTTGGAGGTCAGAAGTCAATCTCATGTTATTCCTTGGGAGCCATCAGTGTATTATTTTTCTGTTTTATAGAGAAGGTTTCTCATTGGGTTCTGGGGCTTAACAATCCAGCTGTGGTGATTGTCTAAGTCTCTGCTGACCCAGCGTTGGTATTTCAAAGATGTACTGCTATGCTGGGCGTTTCTCCATGGTTCTTGGGAGCACACTCAGGCCCTCATACTTGCAGGACACATTTTTTTCTGACTGAGCCATCTCTCTAGTCAAGTATGTGGTTTCTGAGTATGCTAATAAAAATTATACTCTTTATATAGTGTTCTTTAATATTCCATTAGCATATATTGGTTATTCAAAACAATGCATCACTATGATATTTTCATTTGTATATATATATATACATATATGCATATATATACATATATGTATGTATGTATGCCTTAATCACACCCTCTTCAATCCCTCTCATCTTCTCTTTCCCTGGCTTCTTCCTTTCTCCAATATGGACTAACAAATTCTTGAAGGATTTTTCTTCTGTTGATCTTGAATGAATGCTCTCAGATATAATGAATGAAATTCTCAAAGAATTAATAAAATATACATTAAAAAGATATATTCAATCCATTTTATAAAAAAATAAGAATTAATTTGCTGATGAAACAGAAATAGCAGCAGAAGAAACCAAGTACTTAGATTCTAGGTTCATTTCACAATTGCACTCTGGATAACTTAACTGGTCAGGACATTTCTTTGTGAGTCTCCTTTCCTATCTACATAAGTGATTTTGATAGGAGGATGTACCTAGCTCCCATCTAGACCTTGCATAGTGGTCTTGTAGTCTTTAGTCTGTTCATATGTCCAGTTGTTTTCAGTGGTTATTTACATTACTTGTTTGCTTGCTCTTATTTTCACAGCTGGCATTGCTTTCTATATTTAATTTCAGTGTTCTATATGAGTATGCCAATAAATAATGACTATACTACGTATAATTACTTCTATGGTGTGCTATGTGTTTGTACAAAGCAGTGGGACAGTTACAGGTAGAAAACAGGTTTTGCAAATCACTTTAATGGTAATCATTTGACCCAGTGTTTGGCACATGGGAAGGACTTGGATGCCTTTGGTCTGTTAGGCGAATTATGGCTCCCTTGGCTGACGCCTTGACATTTGCTCATGTAAAATTGTTCAGTGACTTGTCCCATGTGATTCCAGCTATGAACACCATTGATATTTGAACCTGTGTCTCTGATTACTCTTTGTCTTTCCTGATTTGCCTTTGCCAGTTTCTAGAACATACCAGTGTAAAATTATAGATTTGAAAAGGGAATGCTGCAAAAGAAACACTTTACCTTATCCTGCTCTTTTCAAGTGATCAGGGAACTGAAGCAACATGTAGAGGAAGGCAGATTTACTAAAAAGCAAATCATGTATTGATTCTTAAAGCCAGACAACAAGATTATGAATTGAGTAATAAAAGTGAAGAGCGTTTAACTGGACTTCTCTGATGGAAACAGCTTTGTGTCTTATCAAAGCCCTTGGTTCTCCTAAAAGCCCTACAACTAATGAACTAACAATTACTAAAAATTCTTTGGACTGTGCCTCATGTATATGTGTGGCATGAGTGAGAGATCACTGAACAATTTGATCTTTTTATGGAAACCAGGGTTTTTGAAGCTTCATCTCTGATTTTGAAAGTAGTAGGAGAGTTTGACAGTTAGCTTTTGCTTAGAGGTGAGAAAAGACTACTTTACAGCTGTACATGTCAGTTGTGCCCTCTATCAGCAGGTGACCCCATGGAATTTAAATTTTCATCTCCCTCTTTTCCTACCTCTAGCACCATCACGCCCTTCCCTCTCACCTCTCTCCCATTGTGGTTTTCTTTTGTGTTATTCGCATGATGGTGCCCATAAAGGTCCTCCCCTCCATATGACTAAGAATGGTATTTATTTCAGAAATAGGATTGTATTTATTGGATTCAGTAATTCATATTATTTTTGAATTTGTAATTGAATACAATCTTCCTATTGTATATATGAAGATATAATTATTTAAGATGAGGTATTACTGGATTAGACTGGACTTTTGTCTTAGTGTGGAAGAGATACAGACATATACACAACGTGAATTCCAGGAAACTACTAGCAACTGGAGAGAGGCCTGGATCAGGGCTTCCCCTAGCACCTGCGGAGGGGAATGCCTTACTTAAACCATGATCTTAAACTTCTAGCCTATATAACTGTGAGATAAACTTCTGTTGTTCAAGCTCCTCACTTCGTGGTACTTTTTAATAGCAATGCTGACAAACTAATACAACAATCCACCAAGTGTTTTGTGTTACATATTCTCAGATGGAGGGTTGTGACTCCATATGTGACCCAATGTGGGGATTATGAAAAAATTGGAAACAGCGAAGTTTCTAAATGCTGAACAACAACAAAAAAAATGAATTCAGTTGTGTGACGTACCTGAGGTATTTTTATCAGTGTCCTTTCATGTCATGCTGCATGATTTCAGGGCAGACTCTGAACACAACATGCAGTTTTTACTGATATGGTGTCACATCATATAGCACTAGTGGATGCTCCCTGAAACACCATAGCACAAATTGACTGTAGACTGTTGTCTGCTATAAATTAGTGCCTTATTGTACACAAGTTTTCTGTTAAAAGCACATGAAGACATAGAAATACAATGGGTTACTAATAGAAAACAAAGACTTGCGGTCTAGGGAGACAGCTCTGTTGGTCAAATCCATGCCATGCAAGTATGAGGACATGAGTTCAGCACCCAGAATCTATGGAAAACTGCTGGTGTGGGCACATATGTCTATAATCTTCGCACTGAGGAGAAATAGATAACAGTTATCTAGGGCCTGGCCCACTCAGTGAGTTCCAGGCTACTGAGAAACCCTGTCTGAATAATCAATGTGGACAGCTTCTGAGAAATTTTTTTGAGGTTAACCTCTGGCTTCTGCAAATGTACACACACATGTGTCCCAGAACACATACACATAGCAGATACATACACAGAAACAGAAAAAAATCCCAAAAAGGAAACAAAGACTTTAATATTTTCCTGCTTTATTTTTTCTGCATGTAAATATTAAATTATTGTATCTTTACATTACATTGTATTATATTAGAATGTTTGATTTTTAAAATGGCTCTTTGAATTACAGACTGGAGTTTCATTAAAAATCATTTCAGTGGGGTGGAGAGAGATGGCTCAGCAGTTAAGAGCATTTGCTTCTCTTGGAGTAGACTCAGGTTTAGTTCCTAAAGAAGAACGCTTAAAAGAAATCCCACAGTAGCTCAGAAATGAGAATAATAGAGGGTTATTTATTTAGGGATAGACTGACAAATCAAAATTCTCTGCTGGAATTGAGAATAGCAGCTGAATCCTGCAACCAGAAAAGAGAGTGGATGTGTGTTTTACGTGGGCATAGATAGTATAAGAGGCCATGCACAAGTGGGCAGGTAATTTAAGGGCTACTGGTGGTAGAACTTCCCACAGCACCTCCCCCTTTTGTTAAAATAGCATAATAGAAAATAATATACAATAAGAACAAATATAGCAAGCAAGAAACATGTGATAAATGTTCAATAGTTATCATATCCTAATGAGTTTAAGTCTTTATAATAGATAACTTGGCCAAGTCAGGAGAGGAACGTAACTACAGCTATATCGTCTTCAACCCCATCGAACATCAGAGAAGTGAAATAATATTACTTGAGTAGGCAGGAAGTACAGTCAAACAACTTACAAAAATGTGCAACAAATGACAGAGGCAGCTGGCTACCTGGGCAATCACCCAAAGTCTCATTTGTAACATTGGAGCAACTAATGCTAAGGTGTAGAGTAACTGACAGACCATTTTCAGAGGGAAGAAATTTTTTAAAACTGTCTTACCCTGTCTTGGCAAGATTTGACAGTCTTTTTTTGTTGCATTCTGCTTGTCCTGTCCAGACATCATGGATTTTGTCAGTGGTTGATACATGGGCAATGCCTTGCCCAAAGGCCAGTGTTGCCAAGAAGAAAACAAGCTCCAAGTGGAGTGTCTTTGGTGTCCAACATTCTTCCTGGCATAGATAGGTGCTGCCAGGAGCAATTGTGTCTCACGTCAACGGAACCATAAGTCTTTTAAATTCCATATTCTACAGGTCTTTGAAGTGTTTGAAGATTACCTGTCTATTCACAATACAATTTCTGTGTATCTAAAGAACCTGATTAGTCTAACTATAAGTATGACAAACAGAGATGAATATTGATCTTTAATTCTTAATACCTATATGACTTAAAGACTAAGACTTCATATTAGAATATTATACAATAAACAACTGTGCAACAAATGAGGACAATGGCCTACAATGTATAAGTATCTTGATCAGAGGTAAAAATGTACATTGCAGTATGATAAGTATATCCTAAAATTGTATCAGTATATAAAAATGTTTTAAGCAGAGGTAGAAGCATACATACAACAAAATAACGTTGCCTAGATATATAAATATTGTAGATGAAAATAGGAACATTTTCAATATAATTTAAGTTTGTATCAATATACATGAATTAAATTGGTAAATTGCTATAAATAATAGCTCACAAGTATTCACTATTACTTATTATTATTATTAGTGTGAGTAAGCTCACACTAATCTATTGTCCCATCCAATTTCCTTCCTTTTCTCAAAGAGATCCCTGAGCCTACATAATTTTCTCCAAACCCCCAACCCTATACCAATTATAATCAACCCCTAAATGATTTTCTTAACCATAGGGACAAACTTTGTTGGGAGAGGGCATGTCTTCTAGAATTACTTCCAGCTGTCATGGGGGCAATGTTCTTTCTATAGGAAACTGTAAAAGTAAAATGATGGTTAAGTTCCAAGATTACTGTCTGATATAATTGCAAATAGTCTCTTAGTATGCAGTAAAGTTTTTCTGAGGTTCCTTTTTGAGTTCTGGCCAGAACACTGTAAAACACTGTACCATTTCAGCTAACCAAGTTAGAACCATCTTGAGCAGATGGTACCCAAAACAGGTCTTATAGTAGCACTCTCAGCATCATGATGTCATGTCAACCAGGTGGAGTTGTTATGGGGCCCCATCTTCTTCCTGGACTCTTCAAAGATTAGTGCAGGAAAATTCGTTGTTTATTGGGGTAAACTTAAACATTATTTATATAGACATATAAAGACATATACATTCAATGAAAGGTATGATAGAGACAAAAATAGGTATGAAGAAAAATGAAACTTTGATGTTGCAGTCCCCTCTGTGTGCTGTGATTACCATTAATAAATAAAGAAACTACCTTGGCCTGTTGATAGGGCAGAACTTAGGTAGGTGGAGAAGACAGATCTGAATTCTGGGAGGAAGAAGAAAGAGTCAGAGAGATGCCATGCAGCCGCTGCTGCTAGAGAAAAATGTTTTGAAACATTGCTGGTAGGACACGACCTCGTGGTGATACACAGATTAATATAAATAGGTTAATTAAGATGTAAGAGTTAGCCAATAAGAAGCTAAAGCTAATGGGCCAAGCAGTGATTTAATTAATGCAGTTTCTGTGTGATTATTTTGGGGGTAAGATAACTGGATGATCAGGAAGAATATGCAGGCCCACTTCCAAAAGCTTTTTTCTAAACTCTTTCTTCATACTGTCCCATATCAGGCAGCTCTTGACATGAGACAGAAATTCTGAAGTTTTCTTTTAAGAACATGTTTGGATTTAGAGAAGGACAGAGCCGTTGTCCAACTCCAAAGAAGCCAGATCTATATATTCATTCATATATATATATATATACATATATATATATATACATACATATGTGTGTGTGTATGCATGTATTTAAATGTATATGTTTTGATCTCCTGTCCTTATATATCATATTCCTTTTTCTTGATGATGCCTATGGGAGAGTTATTTTTCTTTCTGTCAGCATTCAAATATCTAGGATCTCTTGAATTTTTAAGATGAGTATTTTTCTGCAGAGACAAGAACAGAATCCTGCCCCAACCCTTATGAGGTTTCCTTACCACCTGTATTGTTGTCACTATTGTGCATGAGCTATCATTTCTCCTTTTCAAGAGGTTTCTTCTTTTCAACGTGAATCTTATTTAATTTCAATTGTATCCATAGTTTTTCTTCTGTGCAAACAAGAACGAAACCCCTTCCCTAACGTAGCACATCTCCTGGTTTCCATTCTGAGGTCACCACATCCTTGAAATAAACCAGCTGAATTAATTCAGAAGAATTTTCTATTATCCAATGTCTCTTGGCTGCTGTTATCCCTTTGTCATTAGTGTTAAGACAATTCAAGATTAATAAAGCATTATGTATTCTATTTCTGGACATATTTTTCATCCCTTTCTGTTTGTTTAACATATCTTTTATAGTTTGATTTCATCTTTCTATGACTGCTTGACCTGTAGGATTGTGTGGTATACCTGTAACATGCTTAATATTATAATAAGCAAAAAAAAGTTTCATTTTCCTAGAGACGTAAGATGGACCATTATCTGTTTTTATTAATGCAGTTATACCCATGATGATCACAACTTCTAATAATTGTGTGATTACTGAATCAGCTTTTTCTGAGCTTAAAGTAATTGCCCATTGAAAGCCTGAATAAGTATCAATGGTATGATGTACATATTTTAATTTTCTAAATTTTGCAAAGTGCAACACATCCATCTGTCAGATTTCATTCCTTTGAGTCAGTCCCTGCATGTAGTGGTGTTTGGTTATATAAAGAGCAAGTAGGGCATCTCTTTATAATCTCCTTAGCTTGTTGACATGTAATAAAAAACTTTTTCTGTAAACCTTTGCTTTTGCGTGATGTTTTTTATGAAATTCTGAGGCCTGCAATATGGTTCCAATCAATAATTGTTCAATTTCTGCATTACCTTGTGTTAGAGGACCTGGCAGACCTGCATGAGATCAGATGTGTGCTATCTAGAAAAACTTATTCCTGATTATGTCTTGCACCTTGATAAATAATGAAGTCAATTCTATATTATCTGTTATAAATTCAGTGGTTTCAATATGCAAGACAGCTCTTTCTGCATATTGTGAATCAGTAACGATATTAAGAGGTTCTTTAAAATTCTTGAGCTCCATAAGAATAGCGTATAATTCTACCTTCTGGACAAAATTATAACTGCTTTTCTTCACATTATTTATTTCTTCTGATTTGTAACCTGCCTTCCCTGATTTATTTGTATTAGTATAAAATGTATGGGCTCCAGTGATTGGAGCATTAAGTACAGTTTGCAGAAGAGTCCAAGAAGTTCGCTTTATAAGGTTAAGTCTATCGCTTTTGGAATAATTGCTATTAATTTTGCAGTAAAATTAGCCACAAACTCCTTGCCATGGTTCATTGTCTTCTCATAACTTTTTTATTTCATCAGTAGTGAAAGGCACTATAATCTCTGCTGGGTCTATACCTGCTAATGGACAAAGTCTCAATTTACCTTTTATAAGTAATCCAGTGACTTTGTCCACATGATTTTTAATTTTTTATTTGGTTTATGTGGTTTAAAAACCTATTCTAAGATCATCCTCTGCATTAAAATTCCTGTAGGAAAAATTCTGGAAGGCAGTATGATTACATACAATTAAGATTTGGATCCACCCTATCCACATGTGCCTCCTGTAATTTCTCTTCAACAATTCCTCTTCTGCTTCAGCTGTTAATTCTCTGGGACTATTCAAGACTTTATCATCATCTAAGGTTTTGTTTAAATGAATTCTTAGATCAGCTGCTATCCCAACAGCTGGTCATAGACTGGAAATGTCTCCTAACAGTCTTTGAAAGTAATTGAGAGTCCACAATCTCTCCTAATTTGTGCGTTTTGTGTTTTAATTTTCAGTAAACCTAAACCTATTTTATAACCTAGGTAATTGACAGAATCTCCTCTTTGTGTTGTTTCAGGAATAATTTGTAATCCCTATTTAGGAAAAACTTTTTTTACTCCTTCAAACATTCTTTTTAAAGTATCTACATTTGAATCAGATAGTAAAATGTCATCCACATAATAGTAAATTATAGACTTAGGAAATTGCTTACGTATTATTTCCAAAAGTTGACATAGAATGTATTGGCACAGAGTAGGGCTATTGAGCATTTCCTGTGGGAGGATAGGTCATTGATATCTGCTAGTAGGCTGAGAATTATTATAAGTAGGCACTGTGAAGGCAATTTTTTCTCTATCATTCTCTTGTAAAAGTATAGTGAAAAAACAATCTTTCAAGTCAATAACTATAAGAGGCCATTTTTGGATAATAAAAGAAGCCAGAGGAATTTCAGACTGTAGAGCACCCATAGGTTGAATTACCTTCTTGACAGCTCTTACTTAGATCTGTCACCATTCTCCTTTTACCAGATTTCTTTGTAACAGTCAATACAGGAGAATTCCAAGGGCTTGTTGATTCTTCAATATGGTGAGCATCTAGTTGCTCTTATACCAGCTGTTCCAAAGCCTGCAGCTTTTCTTCAGTTGGAGGCCATTGTTTAGCCCATATTGCTTTCTCAGTTAACCATTTTAAAGGTAGGGCTGTTGGTACCTCTAAAAATTTGCTAATTGCTTTGTGTGCTCGTATAGCCTGAATGGCTAGTGACCTTTATATAGTACCCTATAATATTCTTCCCAGAGTTATGAGTTCCTGGAACTGCAGGAAAGGTAATGTGGGTATTCCATTGCTGCAATAGGTCAGACCCCATAAATTTACTTCAATGTTAGCCACATATGGCCTCAGCTTCCATCTCTGACCTTCTGCCTTTATGCAGTCAACCTGTCTTGTGCTTTGTTTAGCTTCAGGTTTCCAATTCCTAGTAATTGAATATTCTCTTCTTAAAGAGGCCAATTTGGATGTCAAGAGTCTGGAATAAGGATACTCACATCCGGACCTGTATCTACCAAACTAGCAATTACAATACCATTTATATGCACTCTCAGCTTTGGCCTTTGATTATTTATAGAAGTCTTCCAGAATATATGTTTCCTATTTCCTATCAGAATTTTTTATTTATCCTCCATTTTTATTCCACCATCCAGAACAGTATGGTCTTTTATAGAAGGCTCTGGATTTTTAAATTCCTGGTGAGACATGTCCTCTACAATGATTGGCAATAACTGGGCCACTTTTGTCTTGGGGGCATGCGAGAGGCCCCTCAAGCTGTTTCTCAATGGTATTGGGTTACCTTGTCTGTCTTTTTTTGATCTCCATTCATTGATCCAATGTTTTTCTTTGCCTCAGCTTCTCCATATACCTGAAGGCTGAGTCCTCCTATTTTTGCCATTTTCTGAGGAGATATTTTTCCTAGGAATTTCCTCATGTACAATCTCTTCTCAGATGTCCTATTCTACCACAATTAAAACATTTGGCATTTTGATGTCTCCTCATTTTTTTGGAATTTGCTTCTCCTACCCAAGATTCAGTATTATAGTTAAATGTCCCAATGTTTATTGTGTGCAGGATCTATTCATCTAAAGGTGCTGATCTAACCTTTAAAGGCCCAAATATCTTTTTGCATTCTAAGTTTGCATTTTCAAAAGCTAGAGATTCAAGAAGTACTCGTCTAGAATCTGGGTCTCTTACTCCTGTTTGTGCAGCCTTAGTTAATCTTTGTAAAAGGTCAGTAATGTGTTCTCTCTGTCCCTGCTTAATCCTGAGTATATGATTCAAATAGTTTTTCTGATTCTAGTCCTGTCCCAAGTATTTAAGGCTGCTTTGTCATATAGGGACAAGATTTGTTAATCCTGAAGAGCTTGAACCTGGGGGTCAGCATAGGTGCCCTCACCAAGAATTTGATTTTGGGATTTCTCAAGCCCTTCTGCCTTTCCCTGTTCTATAATTTTTGCCTCTTCCCTAAAATGACATTTGAATATCATCTGTGACCCATCAGCCAGGACTGCTGAAAATAACTGAATCTAGTCATTTGATTTCCCCTTAATGCCAGAAGTTCATGTCTTTATCATCTCCCTAAAAAATGCATAATGCAAGCGATAATTAAGCTTGTTCAATTTATTTTAGAACATTCATTCCTATAGGTATCCATCTACCTTCTTTGTATCCTTATGGACCTTTAGAACTTTATGCTTTGTCAGAGTAGATTACAGGGTTGGAAGCTAAAACCATGGGTAAGCCATGTATGACAGCCACTAGTGATGTTGAATACTGTCCTTGTGACATCTTTCCCTGTTCATCAGCTCCAATAATTGTCTCAATCTTTTCAAATCTTTTTACTATTTTTTTTGTAAAGCCTGAATCTCCTGGCCTGTATATATTTCTAGTGATTTCATTGAGACACCTAGCCTGTGGTCCTTATTCTGCACATGTGATTCTAAGGTCTGAAGTTTCTCCTTTTAAGATAATACCTCATATTTGGACATGATTTGGATAATGTGCAGATTGCAATCCTGGAGAGATACTCTATCTGTTAACCTGTCATAACTTATCTTAATCAACAGAATGATCATGGAGTGAAGTGCTTATTATTTGCATTTAGAGTAGCTATTGGCCCTACCTGTGTTTCTTGATCATCACATTGCCCTCATCTTTTTAAGTCACAGATACTATTTATCATGGTTTTTGTAACTGATGCTTTGAGACTTTTTCCCAGCTGGTGGTACTCCTTTAGAAGGCCATGTAATCTGTAGGAGATCGGGCTTGGCTGACTAGAGGAGACCAGCAGAAGCCAGCCTTGGAAGATAATGTATGATCCCAGCTTCTGGCTCCTAGGTGCTTTCTGGTTTAGTGTAATGTGAAGAGCCTTTGCCTGATGCCCATAATGTTGTGAATTCTTTTCATGTCTGTGTTGGGTTCTACCATTTCAATCTCTGAGCCTAAATAATTTTTTTCTCCCTTCAGTTGTTTTTGTTACAGTGACACAGAAATAACAAATACATCATTGTTGTTGGAGAATCTTTTAGCTGCCCAGGGTCTGGAGAACTGAATTCAGTTTCTTCACTTTGCATCCAGAGTTCCTGTGGTTTCACTCTGTCATGTTTGTTTTCTGAAGATCCTCTGTGCCTTTATCTGGGACAGAGTGGCCTGATCCTGTCCTCAGATCCCAGATATTTCCTTGTACCTTTCCTAGTAGTTTTCTTTACCATAAGGACTCTGTCAGTCAAACACCAGGAAGTCCTTCAAGAATGCTGAAATGTTTCTAGTGGCAACTCTTGTTCAAAGCTTCTAGGTGTTGCTTAGGAAGAATGAAAATGTGAAGCCTGCCTGTTTAAATCACATCTTTTCAGAATGAAAAAACAAATTACAAGAATCAAGATCAAAACACTTCAAAGGTTGGTTTCCTGGGTCTATGAATGTGATTGAGGATTGAATAAACATGGACATGTAGAAAAACCCGTAGCTCCGCCTTCTTGGAGTTGCAGTCTGATGTTAGGACAAGGGTCTGGGCTTGGAGGGTCTAATTACAGTAAGGTCTTTTTGGTCATGGAATTTTGAAAGAGGTCAACATCAGAAATGGAATTTTCATTTCTTCTGCATTCTTTCTATGCTTTGGGCCTCTCTTACCTGTGTTGTCACAGTAAGATTTCTATGTCAGAAATAATCTTTATACTTTCTGTCTCTGACAGTTATTAAGCTAGAGTTCCTACCCCTATGAAACAAAACCCAGACTGTACAAAGTGAGAAAGTTATGGAAAGACTACTTTAGAGGAAGGACAACTACAGGAAATTCACAAAGCTTCCTGTACATGTGCTTGTCTGCATCATCCTTTGACTCTGCCTACAAGGGAAAGGACTTCCTGAAGGAGTGACACCTTGGGCTAGGCCTGTCCATCTCAGCCCTGTCTCCATTTTTATGAAATCTTTCTTTATTGGTCTGTCTCATATGTGCCTTGTAATATGTTTATCAGCATCTCTGTCTCTAATCATTAGGTTCTCTTTCCAGGTGCGACCATCAACATTGTCTCTAGATCATGTCTGATGCCCTTCAAGGGGCGGAATCAGAATCATCTCCCAGTTATTTCAATGAAATAGAGCTTGGGGGAAGCCTAGCAGGTAGAGCAGGCAGTAGATGGGAAGGCATGAAGAGGGAAGCAGTGCATCCTTCATATAACTCAGCAGTAACCTCCTTGAGTCCCAGTGCCATTCTGTGTAAGTAGAGTCTCATAGGTGGGTCATAAAGCCTCTGTGAATTAGGACCTTTTGAAACTGTCAGCAGCTATCTATATATTATAGTTGCCCAGTGATTTCTTTCCTAAGCTCAGAGATAGCTACTTCTCTTAGTTTTTTGTCTGTTTGTTTGTTTTTTGACTAATACTGCTTCTATTTCTTCATCTAGATTACCAAAAAATCCTTCTGGGTCCTCTGCTTCAATGCGATTCTGTGGTCTGTACTTACACTTACCTCCTGAAACACTCTAGTGTGAAGACTTAGGACATCTTACAAACTGTACTGTGGAACATTCTGACTGTGCACCTTTGCTTCTGAACTATGGAAATGTGCCTTTGATGTAAGCAAAGAGCAGATATAAAGAAACAAATGTAAAACAATGTGTAAAATGATTCATATTTATTTTATATTAAAATACTAAATTTTGACTATACCTGGTGAGGTGAAAATAATACAATTATAGTTTTCTCCTTTTCATTTTTACCCCTATGTTTTTAATGGGATTGTAGGAAAGAGAGTGGGTTTTACAAGAGAAGTTGTTGTTCTCAGGAAGAATCATTTCTTGGTCTTAAATATTGAAATATAGTTGTTCTTGTTCCTAGTTTTCCATAGACTGTATATTCTGAGACACAAATACATGCCTTAGAGCATGAATAGTATTAAGTCCTACATTTATTATCCTTGTTACACATTTAACTATGATGATTTGTAATTTGTAAATGTATTCTAAAAGAATAACAATAATAACTTAGAATGATAAATATTTATAATAATATATTATAACAAAAGTGTTCTCAGTTTTCCAGAATCTTTGTTCTGCATTCATCTCTTTTTTCTGATGTGAGATGATACAATGTTTATGTAATGAGATGAAATCAGGTGGATGACAGCATTGTGACATTTAAGGATTGTTTGAACCAGGGCACTTTGTTACCAGAGAAATTAGGGTCCTATCTTTGAATTTTTGTCTTCTTAATAGGAAAATTTAAAAATGGGCTCAGTAGGAAGGTAGAGGACCATTTTATTAGAATTTGCAAGAAAATAACATGGCAGGCAAGCTGTAAATTTCAGCAGCCTGCAGGATGAGGTTCTGGAGAGGAGGACGAAACAAGGTCATGTCTTTGGGGTTAAGGTTGCATGCTTAGTAATAAGGGTCAGCATGCAGCTGCGTGATGAAAGGCAAACAGCTTCAAAGAGAGGGTGAAAAAGCCCAAATCGTTAGGGAAAACATGTTTAGTAAAGAGATACAAAGAAGGAAAATAAAAAGGAAAGGAGAGTTTTCTGAAATATAGTTCAGAAAGCAGGTTAACTTAACAAAGTTACATGGCCTTCACCAAGGCTAGGATTTCTGGGAAGGAAAACCACATTCTCACTAAGGGGTGGTTATTCCTTTCATCTCCTTAGTATCCTGGTCTTTGTGAGGAATAAGCCCTTGGCTAGATGATTTACAGGCACATTTGGATTAACTTCTAAAGAATATTTATTTCAAACTTTTTATTTTGTGTGTGTGAGCATGCACACTAGCACATATGCACATAAGTCTGTGCAGGACTGTGTGTGTTTGTGAACATACATATGAGTGCAAGTCCCCATGGAATCCACAAAAGATTGTTGGATTTCCTGGAGCTAAGTTATAGCTGGATGTTTGTACTGAATATGGATAGTTACAACTGAACGTAGGTTCTCTGTAAGAGCAGTGCACAGCAGTTTAGCCATTTTTCCAGCTTCTAGCTGGACTAACAACTCTAGGGATTACATTGGTAGTGTGTATTATGCTAATCTTGGGGCAGATCTGAAAGTCATGGCTAAAACCAGAGATAGATTGTATTCTTGGAATAGCTCCTTTTAAAATACAGCTTCTTTTTAATAAGCCTCAATAGAGTCTTGATATTCCCAGTGGCTTTCAATAATAATGGTAATGTTATCAGATTGAAATTGGAAACACAAACATCCTTTAGGAGATGGTTTGACATTGAGAAATAGACATAATCCATTTCTGCCATGGATATCTAGAAATCCAATTCCAAAGCTGTTCATCAGAAGGGTTTAATGCCTGGTTTCATTATTTTTGTCACAAGTTCATTTTTCCAGACAAAAGTTTGGAGAAGTGTGATAAGGAACCAGAGTCTCCTTTCTGTATTTCTGATCCAGCAAGGACATTCCTGAGCCTGTTGCTTTGGGGTTTCCTGTCTAAGCTGCCTAACTAGTTTTCATTTCCTGCCCTCATTGCTAAGATTCTTTCTTAGTTATCTCATAACTGAGACAATTGTTAAGTGATTAACAGAAACATTTGGTAGTTGACTAACAGGCAGGTAGCATATACTGCTTGGATACACAGGATACAAGGATCATTCATATACATCTTCACACAGATATATCATGCTATAAACTAATTTGTAGAATTTTCCATTTGATATTTTAAGCCATGGTTTAGTCACTTGTGGGAAGTATGTGGATGTAAGTACTACTGTTTAAGTTTTTCACAGGGTCATCTCTTTTTAAATAATGAAAATAGTGACCAACAGGTGCCAGTTGACAATTTAACCATGTTTCCAGATTCCTGTGTTTTGTGAATGATACATGTGGCTGTTGCCACATTCACATCATGTTTTATAGTTTTCTTTTCATATGTAAGAGGCAGGATGAGTGAAATTCTCTGTTGACAGTAAATATGTCTGAGCCATAGAGTTGAAGGAAGTAGGTGAAAGGGAACTGAGTTGGAAGCTCTGGCTACACTACTGCTGTAGATCTGTGACAGCACAGTGGTCTGAAGCAAACAAAACAAAAGCAAACAAACAAAAAATGCCCCACGCTTTTCTACAGCCAGAAATCTGGATTTCACAGCAGGCTCAGGACAAATTGGGATGGTGGGAAATGACCCTGAATGACCTTTACAATACAAGGAACAGCTGAGTTTCAGTGTTTATTCAAGGCATACTGTATGTGCTTTTAGTTTGAAGACTATCTACAGCAGGAGATGCTATAGCTGTAATGTGCAGAACATGTGCACATGATTCAAGACCTAATGTGAAGTAGTCTTTCTTGCAGGCAGAGGAGAGAAAATTACCAAAACTAACTTTGCTGCTGACCTGCCCTGCACCCGGGGGTGTCTTCAGGATATATCATTGCTGTGAGGACCTGTTTCAGGAACTGTGTAGATTTTGTTTCTTATATTACAAACCTGGCTGCCAGACCACTGTTTAAAAAATATACATTTAAAAATCCTAAACTAAGAACAGAAAATGTATCTAATAGCACATTTTGTTATGTGTTCAGCAAGCATTAGACGTTGCTGCCTGAGTCCATGATTGTTTTACTGATAACTTTTATGTCAGTTTGACAGAAGATAAAGTCATCTCAGGAGGAAACTACAATTGAGAAAATGCACTCATAGATTGTAGGTAAACCTGTATGGCATTTTCTTAGTATTTGATGCCCAAGGGCCACAATGGGCCACATCTTGGCTGATGGTGTTGATCAAACCATACATTTCTGTAAGCAGCAGTCTTTCATGGCTTCTGCATCTGCTCCTGCCTACAGAATCCCAGCCTGTTTGAGTTCCTGTCCTTACTGTCTTCAATGATGGACAGTGTAAATAGAATAAACCCTTTCCTTTTCAACTTGCTTTTGTTTGTGGTGTTTCATCACAGCAATAGAAACTATAAATAGGACAAGTGTATACCAATAATGAAGCTGTTAGAATGTAAGCCCAAGTGGAAATTAAAATTTACTGGGTATGATGGTTGATAGAAAAACAATTTTTTCAGAGAATTTTGTTACTGTCGAATATGATGAGAACTATGAAGGAAATGGCCAGGGTATGGTGATAGACAAATTGGGGAGGGCACCCTAGGTATAGAATTATTAGCAAAGAGTTCTCTGATCTCAGCATCCAAGCTCTAGATTGCATGGATGGGAGCAAGACAGTGAGAAGAGGTCATGATGATTCAGATTTGTGGCATCAAGAACAGAGTTGAAGAGTTGATGAGGTGAGGTCCAGAGGTGAAAAGGGAGACATGCTGAGCAGAGGAGGTTAGATAAGTTTTTAGGGGCTAACTAGATGATCATGGACATGGCCAAGCATTTGGGATTCATTTTACAAGCTGTTGAGGAACATTGAATCATTTTAGATGAAATTTGAATTAGGTGACTGATAAACTTGGACAAAGTATAAGGTGGCGGTGACAATACCTCATGTGGTGGCAGGAGAAAGTGGTAAAATCTGGATGTATTTGAAGCATGTGTTGAAAGTGAAAATGACAGGACTTAAGGATTATAGGGATTGGACAAGGTGAGAAAGATGAACATAGAATTAAGAATGATCAAGTATTTGGCTCAATCACCTAAGTAAATGGTACTGACATTTGTGAGGAGGGAAAGGTCCAGGCAGCAGCAGGTGATGGGAAAGGAAGGTTTGAGTCCTAGACACAGGTGTATCTATCCATTGTATTTATGAATTTGAGGCTCAGTAGAGTGGCCAGGGCCAGAGAGACTGGTGTTCAGAAGTAGAAGGCAAATGGCCTCCAGGTCAGCCTTACTTACTAGGATATTTGTACAGAGGCACCAAGGACTCAAAAGTCATTATCAGATTGTAGAAAGGATGAAAAACACTCCAGGACAGTATTTGATGCAGGCATTGCATGGTATAAGAGGCAGGCAAGACTTAGCCAGTCATTAGGACAGTGAACAGTGGTACTGATCCACTAATTATGACAGACACTTAGAATGTCAGTTGGAGTCCATATTCATAAGGTTTGGGGCCATTTTTTTCTCCTTAGATACTCTTTCTTTTTTTTACTTTCATAGATGTTTACCATGTCTTCCTATTAAGTAATGATATACAATCCACATATCTTAAACATATGATACATCATTTCTTCCATGCTTCTTATGAAAAGCTGACCTCTAGTAGTGATGAGAGCTGACTGCAGTAGAGAATGTGGGCTTTTGAATAGAGTCCCTGTGCTGGTCAAGGATCATCGCTTGGAGGGGGTGTTTACAACTAGGGTATGACAAAATTCAACTTCCTGTATCTATCCTGTAAATACTAATGGTACTGAGGTATTTTGAATGACAAATAATATAATGTAACATTATTATAGATTTTTAAATATTTTTAAATTATAAAAGGAATATGTGCTACTTGTATAACATTTGGAAAAATACATAGTGATATAGTGAAATTATCATGTCCTGTGCCCAGCAATTACTTTTACTATGAAACCATTTTTTCATGTGTATAAAACATACATGTTTCATCATATTTATTATGGATATTTTTATTATATATTTTATTATAATCATAGAATATATTCTTGTACTCCAGATGGCTGCCTGGTTAGATAGATATTTACCTTACTGTATCAAGTTTATTTCTTTGGATGTATGCTGATGATTGTCTTATCCTTGAAATTTGAATCCAGTTTTTTGATGTAAAGTACGATAATTGTTTTCTTCTCAATCTTCATGTAAATGTAAATCTTATTGAGTAAGATTCTTGACAGAGTGCTGTGGGGTAGATGTATAGAGGAGTCATTGACCATCTTGGCCAACGAATTGGATGCTGGGAGTTGAGGTTGGAGCTTTTAACGATGACTTGGAGTTCTAGGTGGACAGATAGGGAGATTTCTCTTCACCAGTCAGCAGTGGAGGAGGAATTGGTTGGGGGTGAGTTTTCTAGTTAATGGATACACTGACATGTTTGGGAAGTAATTTTCTAGACCATTTTCTGGGTCTTCTGTTTTACTTGTGTTGACTTCCTACAGTATCTCCTAATAAAAATTAAAGTTTTTCCTTTAAAAATATGTTCTTTTTGTACATTAATGTCCCATTTAAAAGTGAAATTCATGAAGGGATTTTCTACCAATAGAGCTTAAATTCTGATGAAAGTGCTATATAAGGCCTGCCTTTTTAGAAAGCATGTATATTGAAATTACCTTTGCTAGATGGTGAGAAGAAAGGAGGAAAATAGGTGTTACTTTAAATGTTAATGTCAGTTGGGTTTGTGTCAAGTCTTCCTAACTCTTACTGACGTCTAAATCTACAATATTGCATCAGTTTATAGAGGGATAAAGTTGAATGTATCATATAGATCTGAAATATTTGCATAACTTTCCCATCAACTTTCCGTCTCCTTAGAGATGCTTGTGTTTTAGTGGTTCTCATTCCCATGGTTAGCAGAGTTTATGTTCAGCATCTGTCTCCCAGGTTTCAGCATGATCAAACCTCAGGGGAACCCTTTATCAAATTAACATTCATTGTTCAAAAGTATTGCACTTTTCAGTATTGTTTCAACAATTTCCTCCAGCCCTGTGACCTTCCATCCTTTTCAAATAGTCCCTTTAGAAAATTTTTGGAATGGTTGCGCATAAAAATTGATAGGCTCTGTGGTGATCATTGGAAACAGGCCTGAAGCCTTACCAATGGTCTCAGTCAGACTCTGAGTCAGTTTTTTTTTTAATAGACAATTTTAGGTTTCTGTAAATATCCTACAGGATTGTAAAGAAGGGAATGCCAGGAGGACATATTGGGATTGGGAAATCTGAGCTTGGATTATAGAGACTCCACGGCTGGTGGGAAAACATGTTTAAATAGACCTTCATCACAGAATATGAAGGCTTTGACAGACAGGCTGCATGAGGATGTACCAGGGGACAACCAGACTGGCCATTTATTTCATGGACAGCTGTTCTTTGAGAATCTGAACCCTTTTATAGCTGAGTAGTGTGGGTGGTTCTTTTTCCTGAATTAACTTTTCCATCTGTTACCAGCTGACATTTATGACAGGTAACGCTAGATGAGATTTTATGGTCTAATTTTTTAATTAATATGTGTTAATGCATGTGTCTTAGAGTTTTACCACAGAAGCTCTCATAAAGGAAAACATTAAGTCAGGGCTGCTTTAGTCCATTATTGTCATGGTAGGAAGCTTGGAAGCATGCAGACAGACATTGCTGTAGAGGTGACTGAGAGTTCTATACCTGGATCCACAGGCAGCAGGAAGAGCGAGAGATAGTAGGCCTATTTTGAGCATTTGGAACCTCAAAACCCACTCCTAATAACCTTATTCCTCCAACAAGGCCTCACCTATACCAACACGGCTATACCTTCTAATAGTGCCATTTCCTATGAGTTTGTGGAGACTATTTTCAGTCAAACTACCACATTCTACTCCCTGCTCCCACCATAGACTTATAGTCATATAATGCAAGAAAACATTAAGTCCAACTTCAAAAGTTCCCATCTCTCAGTCTGTCACAGCCTCAACACTGTTGTTTAAAGTTTCTTGAGACTCATGACAATCTCTTAACTGTAAGTGCTGTAAAATCCAAATGAAAAAGCTGATCACATACTTTCAGCATACAGTGGCACAAGATATACTTTCCAACTCCAAAAGAGGGGGAAAGGGAACATAGTGAGGAAATATTGGACAAAAGCAAGACTGAAAACCAGGTGGCAAATTCTAAACTGTGTCTCCATGACTAAATTCAAAATCCTTTTCTCATCTCCAGCTCCTTTCAACTTTGTTGACTACAACACACTTCTCTCTCCTGGGCTGGTTCCACACATGGAAATTCTCCTTGGCAGGTATCCAACAACTCTGACAACTTCAACATCTTGGGGTTGTAATGGTAAAACAAAATGGTCAGCTTTTTTTTTTTAAGAGGAATGTGGACTTTGGGACTGGATTAGGAAAACTTTAAGCTGGCCTTAATGGGCCAAACTAATGGAAGCATGGAAGATAGCACTGCTGAGGGTGATTTGAATTGTGGGAGCTCAGCTCGAGGGGTTTCTCAGAAGAAGAATATTATTATTAGTTCATGGCCTAGAGACCATTCTTGTAACATTCTGGCAAAGAATGTGACTGCTTTATGTTCTTGTCCAACAAAACTGTGCCTGAGACTAAATTGAAAGTTTGTGATTAATAGCTTTGGCAAAGAAAATTTCAAAACTGCCTGGTATTGACTGTGTTTTGTGGTTATTAGTGGCCAGTTTTATGCAAATCTATAATGAAAATAAGCAAGTGGAGAAAGGAAAAATACAAAATGGACAGTTAGAGAAAGAAACATCAAAAAAGGAGTTTTTAAAAAAGCCTGATGCTAAATGAAATAAAGGGAGTGGTGACCTCAGGGTAAGATCTTACCTAGCTAAACTTACAACTTGTGAAAGGGAATTAAAATTTATGGCTGTGAGTGGTGGCACATGCCTTTAATTCCAGTACACAGAAGGCAGAGGCAAAATCTCTGAAATAGATGCCAGCCTTGTCTACAGAGAGTTCCTGGAGCTTAGACAATGAAGAAAACCAATAAAATCAGAAAGAAAGATGGCAAAAATATATTTGAACAAGGGGGCCATGTTTCAGCCCAAGCAAGCAGCAGAGCTAGGCACCTTCAGTCACATGGTTCAGGATTTAGAGTCAAGATTACAAGAAAGGGGTTATGGAATCTCCCTCTGCAACTAAGGAAAGCCATTTAGTCCAGGCATACATCAGAGCTGTCCCTTCATGGAGGCCTAGAGAAGCCACCTACTGAAGGTGAAGTCTAAATTGCCTTGGAGATCCCTGCAATGGTATGTCCTATCCCTTTAGAAGATAAGCCCAGCCCACTCCACCCCCCCCAAAGGCAAGCTGATCTTCTGCTTCCAGCCTGAGTCCTCTTCCTTTTCCATCTCTCTCCCAAAGAGGTAGCTGCTGCTGTAGCTCATCTCCTCTCCCCCCTCTGCCCATCTTCCTCCTCTTTCTGCTTCTCTCTTTCTCTGCTTCTCTCTTTCTCTTCCCCCTTCTTCCTTTCCCCCTTCCCCCTTTCCCTTTTCTCTCTATAACCCACTAAATAAATGCCCACTTTCTCTGCATGGCATGCCTATGCATCTCGGTCTCTTACCCACCATGGGACTCCCTGCCTGGAATCCTGCTGCCCTTATGGCCCGCCATGGTATCGTGGTACCAACTTCTGTCTTAGCTGTGAAGGAATGCCATGAGCAGAGCAACTCTTGGAAAGTATTTAATTGGAGCTGGTTTACAGCCCACAGGTTTAGTCCATTATCATCATTGTTAGGAGCATGACTGCACACAGGCAGTAAAGTTGCTGGAGTGGTAGCTAAGAGCTCTACGTCTGGATCAGCAGTCAGCAGGAGGAGAGTGTCTCTCTCTCTCTCTCTCTCTCTCTCTCTCTCTCTCTCTCTGTGTGTGTGTGTGTGTATAAATGTTGAGATGAATATCATGAGCTCTCTATGCTATCCCTGTTTTGCTTTTTGTTTTTCCGAGACAGGGTTTCTCTGCAGCTTTGGTGCCTGTCCTGGAACTAGCTCTTGTAGACCAGGCTGGCCTCGAACTCACAGGTCTTGTAGACCTGCCTCTGCCTCCTGATTAAAGGCCTGCATCAACACTGCCCGACAACCTTATTTCTCTTCTTTTAACCCATTACTGCCATTTTTTTTTGGTTTAAAGATTATTTATTTTAATGGTCCAAGCTTGTTAACTCTTGTCCATTCTCATTGTTTCTATTTTTTCTGGATCAACCAGAGTAGGGAGCTACGCAGACAATTCACAACTGAGTTATTTTGGCTGCTCAACTCTGACCACAGTCCTGTTTCAACAGGCTATGTTGTGACCTAACCACGCTCTTGTTCTTTAGGTGTGGTCTTCATTCTGCTTTAGCTGCCTATCTGGGTGTTTTCTACTAAGAACACAAGGGCTGTCTGTCATGTTGACCATATGTGGCTAAACTAACACTTTTCACTTTTTTTCTTTCCTTAATTAATGGACCATATAAATTTCTTGGGGATTATGTTCTTTAGTTGGTCACTCAAAAATTCTTTGTTATCAGCTTATGTCCTAGTTTTGATAGCATATCTGTTTAGTATTTTGTTTATAATAGATGCTATCTAAATGCATGTGAGAGAGAGAAGGGGGGAGGGAGGGAGAGAGAGATCCCTTGTAGACCTCATCATTTATTTGTCTCTTTTTTGACAGGCAAGAGTATAGCATCATTTATCATCTCTTGAGATAGAAAGGTGAGCAGGAAGCCATGGCCCAGGGAATCTATTTTTAGGATCTATGGGATTATTTTTTTCTTTCATTTTGCCTGCATCTGCTTATCATGATGGAATTCAGCTCTTCCTCTTCTATTTTTCCTTCCAGAAAGTATTATGAGGGATACTGAGGACTTCATGCTTTGGACAGAGACAAGGTGCTGAAATTAGAAAGTGCCACTTCTGAGAGGATGCTGGGAATTTGCAGAGGGAGACGGAAATTTTTGGCTGCCTCTTTGACTCTGCTCTGTATCCCAGCCATCACCTGGATTTACTTATTTGCTGGGAGCTTTGAAGGTAAGAACAAAAGCCAAGTGAAAGGAAAGGTGGGGCAGGGAGAGATAGTCTCCTAGAAACGTCCTGGAAGCCCTAGTGTTCCTTGGGTAAAATATTGGGTTAATATTGCCTGTCTTGAGAAATGACATCTGGCATCCCACAGGTAGTTGGAGCAAATCAGTAAGGCAAGGAGTTAATGAAAAAACTAGACTTAGACTAAAATATAAGTTTCTGCAGTGACAGGAAGTGGGAAGACAGATGTTCAAAGCCTGTTTTGTCACATGGTACCTGTGTAAACACAGGGGAGAAGGTTGAACCTTGGTGAATGGCTTGGCTTTCCTGAAACCAGATACTTTCATTTGTTTGTTTACACCTTCAACATTTTCTTGCTTGTTGACATCCTCAGTAAACCTAGTGCTGAAAATACAAAGATAACTAGACATACACTGTTTCATGGGGGAGACAGACATGTGTGTGTGTGTTATGGTGGAAAATGCAGGGTCCTTGGGGAGAGTCTTGTAGGAACTGTCAGGCTGAGGCTGGAGATGAAGGATGATCCTTCACACTGACAAGAGAGCTTGGGGATGAGGCAAAGAAATTGCCTTCCCTGAACAAATAAACATGAGTGACTACTGCTGCCACTCTCCAGAAATGAACAAGAAAGACAAACCTCACCATTTTTCCAGCCAGTAACTTTGAATGTGTCTTGATTGTTGGTGATTGTGTCACTGTTTCAGGGAGGGAGGGAGGCAAGGGTGGTGTAGATGTGGAGACTTCCTTTTTTAATTTGTCCCACACTTGAATTAGAAAAAGCATCTTACATGGCAGTCTGTCTCAACAAAGTTACTACTATGTGTATGAACATTTCCTTTGAACGTAATTTTATTGACAGCTCAAGGCTACCTTTTAATTAGGCACTCGGCTCCACACATGGAGCTTGAGTTAGCAAGGCTGAATATAAAGATGACAGAGGTGATTGTTTTTTATTTAAAGTTTTATTGTTATTGTTTTTAATTATGTGTAGTTGTGTGTATGTTTGCAAAAGTAGGCCAGAAATGTTAGATCTGCTGGAGTTGGAGATACAGAGAGTCTGAGCTGCCTGATGTGGGTGCTGAGAACTGAACGTGGGTCCTGTGGAAGAGTTATCATTTGTCTTTCACAGCGGAGCCATGTGTGTCCATCCCAGAATGGGGGTGACTCCAGATCCCTAGCTTGTGACAGGAACCCAGGGTCAAAACCCTGTCATTGTTCCCTTCCTCTTAGTCACATCCCTTGCCTTGTGAGAGATTTCATGTCAACAGTTTAATAGATTAAATTGTGATCTGGCTGTGAGGGACTCCTTTCTGCAGATGTGTTATAGGGAAATTGGTGAGTTGATGGTGATCCTGGCAAAGCTAGGAGGAAAGGTTTTCAACTGAGTCAGTGTGACAGGTGCCTTGTGAAAGAAGCAGAGGCTCCCAGGGCTAACTCAGTTCCAGGTGTGAAAATGTGACTGGGCATGGTGACTGTGCCTAAAGCCTCCAACACTCTAGAGCCTAAGACAGAATGAGTTTTGCTTTTCAGCCTACCGTGGCTTACCATAATTACACCTTTACAAAACCAGACCTTAGCACAAACCACAGCAGAGCAGAACGCATCCCACCACAGTATAGCTCATCAAAGCATAGTAAAGCATAGCATAGCAAACCAAATAGAAGAAAAATAATAATCAAAGTTTTCCCTTATCGCTTTTGGCGATATTGGACAACTGCTAGTAATATTAACATAATAATCTAGGGGGAATGGAAGGGAGAGTTGAGATGGAGATGATCACGATACAGTGTGTGTGTGTGTGTGTTAGCATATATACACATATACATGACATTTTCAAAAAAAATAGAAAAAGTATTTTAAAGTTAGCATAGCAGTGGTAAGAAGGAGATGGTGATATTGACAATATAAACAACCGGCATTGCTACCATTTCTGTGTGTCAGACATTGCACAGAATCTTTTTTTTTTTAACGGTGATTATCGTACAGTGGTTGACCCTGTTTTAAAGGTGGGAAGCACACAGGACAAAAGTTTTGTTAACCTGCCCTAGTCCTCTAAGCCAGGCAGGATAGAGACCAGCTTAGATTTTTTTTCTGATACCATGGGGGGATGTTGGATTTTGGCAAGGAATTGTACTAACTGCCACATAGTCTTTATATATTAATGTTGTAGAATTAATTTTGTTTCAATTTTGAAAAAAATAATTTATTCTTGTTGGTTTTGTGCATGTATATAATTCATCATAGACACACTCATCCCTCCACCCTCCCTGATTGTCACTCATGCCCCATATACTCTTTCGAAGTCTCCATCCAACTTTAGTGTCTTTTGTTTTTGCTTAATAATGTAGTGAATTTAACTAGGGCTATCTTGAATATGGGTGCATTGCTGTCCATTGAGCATGAGTAACTCAGTGGAGGGAGCATCAGTGCCAACAGTGAGTTTTTTACTTCTCTAGTAGCTTTCATCTGCCATTAGTGGCAGTCTGTAATTCCCCATGAACCCCTCCCTCATCTATGAATGAACTTACTGAGTCAGTCTTGTGTGGACTCTCTATAAGCAATGTTATGAGTTCATGAGTGTCATGGGCATGTCATGCCCATACGACTGTTGTTCATGGCTCTTCTCTTTATTCTTTAGTTGTTATATTCTTTGCAGTCCCTCCTCCATGAGGGACATTCCCTGTGCCGTGTGTGTGTGTGGGGGGGTGGGTGGTAGTGGGGTGATATGTGTGTCCTATGTAATGCTATCCACTCAATAGTCATTTTTTCTCAGTACCTTTTCTACTCATGAGTCTGGGCTTATCTGCCATTCATTTGTGTTCTTTTATCCCTTTCTTACCAAGTTAATGCTGTGGCTTGCAAGGTCTAAAACTGCGGAAACACTGCTATAGAATTGTGATTCTTGTTCAGTGGTACAAATTAGTCTGAACATATTTGTGGAGGTATTTATCAATGAAATGGTTTAATGCTTACCAACTTGATGAGTTCAAGAATCACCTAGGGGATAAACTTCTCCACAAACCTCTGGTCTGTAAGGGAGTTCCTACACTGGTTCAATTTTGGTTGGAAGACCCACCCTTAATGTGGGTGGCACCATTCTAAGACCTGGGATCCTGGAAAGAATAAAAAGGAGAAAACAAGCTGAGCATGAGTGTTCATATTTTTCTGCTTGCTACTATGTAATGTGGTTAGCTGCCTTAAACTCCTGGCACCATGACTTTTTTGCTATAATGAATCTAGTAAACTGAGCTAAGTTAAATTCTTCATTCCTTAGGTTGTTTTTATCAAGTGGTCACAGCAACAAGTAATACAGTGGTTAATACAAGAGAGTTAAAGCCAGTGTAGGCTGAAGGAAGGGTTGGGTCAGGTTGCTCAGATGATGTTTGTGTTCTAAGATCTTCCTCCATTTCGTAGGTTGACTTTTCTGCATCGGCTTCTCTCTAGATAGTGTTTCCTACATGGAGGGTATTTGCAGCTTGCATCTCATTCCTCTTTTCCTAATTCTAGAGAATTGCCTTTGAATGGATTACATGTGGTTACTTGTCTGGAAATTGTAACATAAGACACAGTCACTGTAGTCAGAGGCTAGGGAGTAGTTTGGCAATTTATAGTTGTTACCCTTGATCCCTGTAATACATATTTTTTTTGGGTGCAAGCTGGTAAAGAAAACATTCCCTAATGACAAAGAGGAGGTCTAGTTTGTGGGGAGTTTGTAGCTGTGTTTATGATTTGGTATGAAGCATCAAAATACATGGATCAACCACATCCTGAAGGAATGCCTGGAGTCATCAATGTAATGATCTTACCAAACTGTTGAGAAAATTATGAGAAATGTGAGAATAAAGCCAATATTTACAACAACATACCCAGATTGGAGTGTGAGTGTTGTACCTGTCAGCATAGTATGTAAGAATAAACTCAAGTCTCTGAGTCACAAACTGCATTGTTGAGTACAAGGTGACATGAACACAGTAACAAAAAGGTGTAGGCAGAATGGCAAGGACTATGGATCCTCACTTCCCAAGTACTAGTTGGCCTGTAGCATTTATTTTTAGGCTGTATACTATAAGAATGATCTAGAGACAAGTCAGCATGCTTAGCAAGACATAGGTGAACATCATTGTCAGCTCAAGTTGGTTACATAATAAGTCGTAGAAGGATTTGGGATGTTTACCCTGGAGACACAGAGGCTCAGCATGCACAAGATTAGCTCCAGCAAACAGTCAGGGCTGTCATGAGACATGAAATAAGAACAGCTTCAATGGCCACTGGCTTTGGTCAAGAATGTGGCCAGAAGTTAGATGTTGAGTCCCTCATAAAGAAGATTGCTCTATGCCTGGCTGTAATGAGCTGTCCAGAAAGGGTATGAAATACCCCTGGGAGAGATGTGGAAACAGAAGCTTATTGTCCTGAGATATAGTGGTAATCATCTAGGATGACCTGCATGACCTGACTCCGAGATCTATAGACTGCAGAGGAGGCTTTGTGACCACCAGGAGTCAAAAGTCATCTCTCTGTGATGTATAATGTATGTTACTGCAGATATGGTCCTCTCTCAATTGTTAATCATTACAGTGCTCTCTACACTTCACTGATTGACAGCTTTAAGATTTTGGCTTCGTCGTAGGTGGTGCCTTAAATTACAGAGCATTGCTGCTTGAATTTGTCGAAGTATGATGCACGTTTTCAGTGGACTTTCTTATTTTCCATCTCTGGTTAATTTCAGTGGGTCTGCTGAGAGCAAACCCAGAATCTCCTGAACTATTGATACTCTGGAGGCTAAGTCTGATTAGCTAGTTGATTACCTGTAGTGACACTATGAGACAACTCAAGCAGTGAGCAGAATTAGGCATTACAGACTGTGAAGTCAGCTTAGGTTGGCATAGCTGACTACTTGGAGCATGGTATTTCCCTTCTCTTAGCTTTAGTCTCCTTAACATGAAATAAAATTGTTAAAATGAAGCCCAGTGGTTAACATACTAAAATTCTAAATACAATATAATGCAAGCATATTATATTGGAAGTCTGACATAGCTGAAGTGGAAGTAACTAGAGTCTTCCTTAATTAGGAAGAGCTATAAATGGAAAGGGAGCTGCTTTTACAATCATATGCTTCTAAGGATGGAAACAGGATCAGTACATAAACTTTATAGAATGAAGATCTGACTCATAACCGTAAGAATGTCATTTCTAAACGTTAGGTCACCAGGCATGGAGTTCTTCATTGCTAGAGTCCTTTGAAGAGGGCCAAGTGAGCTCAGGAGGAAGATGGTACCTGAGGGCATTTTCTTTGATTATTTAAACCTTGAGTTCTTAATTCAACTTATTTCACACTGCTAATCGTCATTCTTACCTCTACCCTGTGAGCGAGCACTTCCAACCCTTGCCTGTTTTGTCTTGTTCTTTGGCCTAGTTACTCTTCCCCTCCCACTCATTGCCTCAGAAGATGTCACACCCTGACCTTGGCCCCTAGCAGATATGATTTTTGTTTCCTGTTACCCTTTGTTTTTCTTTTTTCCTTTCCAAGAGTACTCAGAGCTACCCCAGGGCACCGCTGTACCCTTATTTCCCTGGACTGTCTCCTGGTATCTTCCCATTTTTGTATGGCCACCCTGGGCTCTCTTAAAACCTGGCCTGTGGTGTCCTCTGTGGGTTCTACTCCTTCCTCAGAGACACTTTTGGTCGTGCCATCCTCTCTTTGCCTTCTCAGTCCATCTGACTAAGATCCATGGATCTCAGCCTCAGTGCTTATGACCATCCATTTCTGACTCTGCTTCCCCTTCTTACTCATAGCTCCTTGCTTTTTGTTTTTTCTTTTTCTTTTCCTTTTTGTCATCATGTGTTGTTATTGCTGACTTCCAACACCTGTGGTGGTATCAGGAGAAGAATTGGTCTTCATGTTCAATGTTGGTCTTCAAATGTCTGCTAAGTGAAGGCATGAATGAATACATGTGCTCCCTCTCCCACCCCATTCCCTGAGTGCAGCAGATCTCACCACTGTTTCCACTGTCTCCTGGATGAACTTCTGAGCCCTCACTGTGATTATGTTGCTTCTGCTGTAGGTTCTCTTCCTCTGAAATGTACCAGTTTTGTGTTCACTTTCCTTTTGCTGCCTCATCGATCTCCCTGGGAAAACTACTTTGTTTCTTTTACTTTCGATTTTTTGGTTGGGAGGTTTTTGATGACAGTTTCTATTTCCTCACGACTTATGGGTCTATTCAGATTGTTCACTTGGTCTTGATTTAATTTCGGTATATGGTATTTCTCTAAAAAACTGTCCATTTCATTTACATTTT
>JAQHUG010000067.1:6809710-6821027 GCA_028555095.1 Dicrostonyx torquatus | reverse complement strand
CCAAGACCTTCTGGCTTTCATGGTTTCCATAGAGAAGTCGGGTGTAATTCTGATAGGTTTACCTTTATATGTCACTTGCCCCTTTTCCATCATCCAATACCACTAATGCTAACTGACAGAAATCATGGGGTGCAGCCCTGACATTAGAAGCCCAAGTCCTTATCATTTCCTTAACAAATGTAGAGTGCAAACCATAAGTAATGATGGCGTGCTTAATTTCTTTTATATCATTCATTCCTATTGGCGTCCATCTACCTTCTTTGGTTGCCTTTGAGCCTTTAGAAGTTGACACTCTGTCACAGTAAATTACAGGGTATGATGCTAAAACCCTTGGTAAACCTGTTCTGAAAGCTGGTGGTGACGTATCCTGTCCTTGTCCCTTTTTACACTGTTCACCAGGCCAATAATTTCCTCAATCATTTGAAATCTTTATATCATTGTCTCTCATAATGCCTGAATCTCCTGACCTGCAAATGTTTCTAGTGATTTCCCTAAGGTACCATTTTTTTTTTTTGGTCCCCATTGTGCACCTGTGATTCCAAGGATTTAATGTTTCCCTTAAAAGATAACATCTCCTCCTTGAACTGTTCCTGGATATCATGTAGATTGCTATCCTGGAGGTATATTCTGTCTGTTACACTATCAAAAGTTTGTGATAAATTCTGAATGTCAAATTCAACAACATTAGCCCTTTCAGGTAACTTCCTAGTACCCTTGGATATGGAGTCAATTTTGCCTCTCATAGTATCCACTTGTTCAGATAACCTCTGTTTTTTGATTGTATTAATCCCATCAACTAGTGCCATATACTTCCTTAATGATAAATATTGAGAAGAAATCTGAAAACTAGTAACCAGTAAATCGAGGTATCCCCATAGTCTTATGGGCCTCGTGTAATGCCTTGCATCTTGATAGCAAAAAATAACACAAAAGTTCCATTACAAACAAAATCTGCCATATTACCTCTTAACCAGCAGATGGTTCTGCTTCTGAATCACAACTAGAATCAATGCAATGGTGTCACAACAGGTCCTGTGGTAGACTCTGCCTTGATACTTGTTAAAAAACTGGGGAAAAATGAGTCACTCAAGAGATTAGATGTAGTTAAATCAATTCCATACATAGAGCAAGAAAACCCAGATTCCAGGTGCAGAGAACACAAACCCAGAAGCTACACATGCCAGGGTCACAGGGGCTGACAAACAGTGCTTCTATTCGTGCTCCAGCTCTCACACTGCAAACTCGGTTATGACGGGTATTTTATATATATACATATGCATACTGTTCAGGCAAAAGCAAATCTCTGTGGGTTATGGGAGGTCTAATTTTCCAGGCCAGATGGCATGAAGGTTTAACCCACATGGTGGCAAGTGATGGTTGAGAGATAGGACACTTAAAAAAGGAATCCCACACTAGCTCAGAACTAAGAAATAGACAGTCATTTATTGAGGGTAAAACTACAAAATCAGGATTCTCTGCTTGAGCAATGGATGAAGATGAGATCCAAAACAAACCGAAACAGCAAATCAGGACCCAGGGGGAGGAGAGAAGGACTGGATGCGCTTTTTTATCTGGGTAAAGAGTCTGTGAGGCCACGCCCCAGTAGGCATATAATTACTGTAAACCTTTCCACAGCATAGTTTTTCTTTTCTGCACCACAGGGTCTGGTATTCAGCTCTTGGTGAGTTGCCAGCATGTGGAGGAAGTATATTTATCATGATGTTTACATCTGCTGCCTGTGATAACCTGTAACCAGCTCAGTGCATATGCTTCTCTTGGTCATAGAGGCAATACAAGGGAGGATTGTGTGTGTTGCTTGAAGGCATATGTCTCTAGAGCATATAAAATTCAGGTCTTTTATAACCAGTGTCTTGAGCAAGTTTGGATATTAATTTTTGAGCTGATTTCAGCCTGCACTCACAGCCTGCATTCCTAAAGCCTCTGTTGGCTACTTCTTTTATTCTTATTGAAGCAAATGTCTCCCAAGTGAATATGTTTGACAGTGATCCCCATGAATCTCAACAGAAAGGCAAAGGGTCCTGACATCTGACCATGTTGCAGAGTTAGAATGAGATCTAGAGTTGTTAAGTTACAAAACATAGGCTGTGTGGCAGGACAGGGGCATGGAATGTAGATGAGAGCTTGCTCACGTGTGACTGATTACCCAGACATGCTGCATTAATATGGTGCCTGTCCTGGAATTAGCTCTTTTAGACCATACTGGCCTCAAACTCACAAGAGATCTGACTACCTCTGCCTCCCAAGTGCTGAGATTAAAGATGTGTGCCATCATCGCCTGGCTTACTCCATATCATTCTTATGGGCTCTTACTGGCTGTTACTTACTATTGAGTCCATGTATTCAGGCAATAATCACCACTGTCCCTAGGTGTTAGTTCTCAGGGGGTTGCTGAGTTAAGATGAAAAATGTCACCAAATTAATATATGCATGTATAGGAAAAAACATCGTAACTTCAAGTTTTACTGTGTCCACTTCCAGGCATGCCTGGGAGGTCTGATGATGCGTCTCCTCTTGTGAGAAGATCACCACCACTTTGGTTCTTATGGCTGCATTAACAAATCACTACTGTCTTGGTGGAATAATAAAATCACCTTTCTAGATGTCTAAAAGCATTGTCAATAGACTGAAGTCAAGGTGTGGGTATGGCTTATTCCCTGGTAGGCCCCAGGAAGCACCCTCTCCTAAGGTTTTTAGCTTTAAGGGGCCACATACTGTCATTGTTTTAACTCATTTTACATCTCCCAGGCAGAAAATTTATGTCTTCAGGCCACCCTCTCTCATCTCTCAGAACTCTGTTCTGTCTACTTCTTTTCTGTGCCTGTGACCCCCTGCCCCAACTTTCTGAGGTCCTGAGGATCATTACCTCTCCACTTGACCACCTAAGTAGCCCATGATAATAAGCTCATCTCAACATCCACTAGCCCTGCAATGGATGCATGGGTTGTGGTTGTTAGATATTAGCTATGGTGGGAGGAAGTAGCTCTGTTCTTTTCATTCCTTATCTTCTTTTTGGGCAATGTGAGGGGATGTTCTGTAGTCTAGTTCCTTATAAAGATATCTTAGTGTTTCTGAGAGAGTTTGAGTTATTTATATATATATATATGTATATATATACATACATATGTATGTATGTATATACACACATATACATACCTACCTATACACATACATACATACACACAAGTATACATATACATATACATGTATATATGCATGCATGCATGTATGTGTGTATATATATATGTATATATATACATACATATGTATGTATGTATATACACACATATACATACCTACCTATACACATACATACATACACACAAGTATACATATACATATACATGTATATATGCATGCATGCATGTATGTGTGTATATATATATGTATATATATACATACATATGTATGTATGTATATACACACATATACATACCTACCTATACACATACATACATACACACAAGTATACATATACATATACATGTATATATGCATGCATGCATGTATGTGTGTATATATATATGTATATATATACATATATACACACACACATACACACATATATAGGTTCAGTTGATCTGAATTGTCTAGCATGTTACCATAAAATTTGACCAGAGATGCATCAAGGTTTTTCTGGCAAGAAAGATTAAGAAATTCTGAAATTTGTTGGTCCCAGTTTTAACAGGCATATTAACTTATTTAATAATTTCAGATCCCAATTTGTCAAAAAGACTTGATGTAGCAATCAGTAGCAAGAAGGCTACTGATTGTTGAATAGCTCTGATAATTATAAGCCAAATGCAGCTTTTGTCAGTCAAAGCCAAGCATATCCATAACCCATCATATCTATCTCTTCATTCCCTTTAGCATTCTCAATATTCATGTATGCATACCCTCAAACTTAGATGCTTACATGAGTGTTGTTCATGGAAGTACCAAGGAGGAAATTGTAAGATGTCTGTTGTCGCGACTACCTCGACCAGCAAGGATGATACAACACCAGAGCTCTTCTTTAAGCAGTTTATTCAGGCCTTTTGACAGTGATGTCTCTCCCTGGGCAAGCCTCTCCCAGCCCTTAAGTAGGCCTGGGCAGCCAACCCTGGACAGCTATGTGGGCACTACCCATTGGTCCACGCATACACAAGTGATGGCATGATTCCAGCCATAGCCTAATAAGGAGTTATTTATCCCAAAGAGTGCTCGCCATTGGGAGGTTGGAGGGCAGAAGCTGGTGCCATCTTTATGGTGCAGCTCCACACAGCTCTCTACAGTCTGTAAATAGGCATTTATGGCAGTGCAGTAGTAAAATGGACAAATAGCAACATGTTTATATATTGAAGCTCCATAAAGCAATGGAAGACTTGTGGTGTTGACTAGAAGAAGGCCATTGCTTGCTGTGGATACTGTGTAATTCCAACGGTGCAGAGTTTAAACCCAAACAAGGCTTAATCTGTACCATTACCAACCAATTGTGGTGGTTAAGTCTTGTGAGGACAAGTTAGCCTAACACTGGGGCATGGAACAAAGAAGATGTTGGATTTTTTACTCAGGTAATAATTATACAGGTGAACCTCTTTATGATAATTTATTAAGTATTTTCACTTAATGTAGTCACTTTGCCATGTATGTAATTTGTTTATTTTAAAAACCTATGCAAATCAAGCACTCATTAAAGCACTTGTCTGGCAAGTTTGTGAGGATCTGACTTTGAATCACCAGAATTTTTAAAACTTTTAATCCCAGAGATGCTGAGAAGGGAGTCAGGGACTGGCAGAGCTCCCTGGACAGGGACTTGACTAAGTTCCTCACCAGTGAAAGACCTGTCTCAAAAGGTAGAAAAAAGATGAACAAAGAGCAAGGAGGTTGTTTTCCGACTTCCACAGAGATAGGTGCATTACCTCCAACCCCTTCACTTCTCTCTCTCTCTCTCTCTCTCTCTCTCTCTCTCTCTCTCTCTCTCTCTCTCTCTCTCTCTCACACACACACACACACACACACACACACAGAGACACACCACAGACCCTCCACAGACCCTCATGCAAATCTAGATAGTTAATTACATAGTTGAATTTAAAGTGCTTTTATATGATATTTATCCATCAAGTTGATAGGGATTTTATTAACCTTTGGGATTTATGAATCTGTGTCACTGTTTAACTGTGAAATTCAAAAGCTTTGTAAGTGGGGAACTTTTCTGTGATGATTGATGTTAACACTACTGCTTTAACCATGTACACTCTGAGGATTTGATCACAGGGTTGAGTTCCAGATCTGCAATTTGTTCCTAAAATTTTTGCTACTGAATGAGTGCTCTCATCAGTTTGAAATGTGACCAGTTTTCCTACCAGCAGTGAGATTCCTTACGTTACTATTAGAGCAATGTTATTGCCTGACATGAAACCATTTGTTAATGCATGTTTCCATCTGCATAAGTCAGTAAACATGTATCTGCCTGGAAAAGAAAGAAAATTCTTACTGAAGAATATATGAAAACTGGAGAAGAAAATGTACTGTGCTGCAACAACGTCGGAATCACAGCACCCTTCTCCATCTCTGGCTTGTGAAACATAGTATGCCTGAATGAGGCCAATAGTCGTTTGACCTGTCCACTGTTTTTTTTTATCATTCTTTAAAAAACCCTTGATAATGGTTAAGTTTTGATAAATTGCTAATAAAACCATGGTGTGTGGCATTCCTTTTACCAAAACAGGAACAACAACAAAAAATGGAAAAGCTAGCAAACCTGTACCCTCATGGTATGATTGCAGCCATCAGCTGGGGTTGAGTGGTACCTGTCTACTGGAGGGTGTTTGAATGTTCTCGCTTGTGAGCATCTCTTTTCTTCTCATTTTCTGTGTTACATAACTTTTATTTTATGTAAGACAGAATGGGGGTAAAAGAGCTTTAGATATCTGATTATGCCACTTGTTGACCTTGCGTGCCCCAGTTAGGCTCTGAGCTTGAAACCTTTGACTTACACTGTATCTGGTGCTAGACTATAGGCATTCCATGAAATACCTTATTTATTCTACAAACATCTTCACACTTTGTAGAGGAAGATAATGAGGCCCAGGACTGGTTGAACTGTTGTCCAAGGCTACTCCCAAGTGTGTAGTGTGTACTTTGACCTTGTCTGAAAAGATTTTCTTTTTTTCTTTTTTTCTTTTTTTTTTTCGAGACAGGGTTTCTCTGTGGCTTTGGAGCCTGTCCTGGAACTAGCTCTTGTAGACCAGGCTGGTCTCGAACTCACAGAGATCCGCCTGCCTCTTCCTCCCGAGTGCTGGGATTAAAGGCGTGCGCCACCACCACCCGGCCTGAAAAGATTTTGTACACTCCAGCTTCTCAAGAACTTTAAACATAGAAGCAACAGGGAGATGTCATTTCAAAGTCATCATTGTTGAGTTTCAGACAAAGACCAGACAGACAGGACATGTGATAAAGGGCTGTTTTGGGTAAAAAGGCAAACTTTATTTTGTGGCTAGCAGGATTATTATAAGGAAACAGAAGCAGAAAATTCAATTATTCCTTTAATGAACTTTGCATTTTATTTCTTCCATGGATTCATGCAATTAAAAGCAGAAAAAGCTATTAGACCCAGGCTGGCCTGTACCCTGAACAGATGAGACCTTTGAAAACCATACGAGGACTTTTACATGGTTGAGGTAAATGTGCCCCAGCTGGGCAGCCGTACGTGAGTTTGGATTAGTGATACTTTTTCAAGGGTGACAATGCACAAAGTGCATATTTGCAGGTGGGGTTCTTCTCCACTGAAAGAAAATGTACTCTGTGGCCATACTGTTGTTATGAAACCTACCTCAGCCATACACCAGTGGGTGTTTGACAAGCCTGTATTTACTGTTGCTATGAAGCCTACCTCAGCCATGCACCAGTGGCTGTTTGACAAGCCTGTGTTTGCTTTTCGCTTCTTGTGCTTTTGTGGAAGGTAGGAAAGTGTTTGGGGAAGAATGCAAAGTTTAGTACCATGGAGTCTACTAACATGGTATTGGGGAAGAGACTGACAGATGGGAAATGAGTTTACTCTGTATACTGGAATAGGAAAAATAGCTTATTGAGTACACTGCAAACAATAGTAAGGTGGACGGTAACTAGAGATGGGCTGCAAGGAAGGCTTCCTCTGTGTGTTTGTGTGTGTGTGTGTTTGTGTGTGTGTGTGTTTGTGTGTAGTATTTCTCAAGTAGAGTAAATTTCTATGTGTGCAATTTCCTGCATGTAATTTGTTTTGTATTCAGGAATGCAGACCAGATTGGCCAGTGCTCAGTTCATGGAGGGCATCATAAATTATACCGTTTCCAGTATGCAATATGGTCTGTGCAAATCAGGATCATGTATATCAGTTTAGGTCACTGGGTACTATGCTATCATTTTCCAGCATTCCAGTGCCAAGAGTTGGGGGTGATTTCTGGGATATCCTTGTTAGAATTCTCTAGTTGGTACCAGCTTCCTTTTCTCTTTAATAATGGCCTTCTCTCCACTCAATGTTTAACTCACTGTGAGTAAATAGACCCCTCTGTGCTGCGGCCTCATCAGTGTTCTTGTGACCTAATTGCAGCCACCTCCAAAGCAGCCCATATTTCTGCCACTACTTTATGGTTTAATAATAACAAAGGCAGAACTACACTGGCACTCTCTTTCATTCATTCCTGTTCATGTATAGTTTTAGACCCTTTTAGCACAATGTTGGAGAGGGTTAGGGAGGGCCTGAGACACTGCAACTGCAATCATCAGTGCCCCTTCAGCAATTGTATGTGGTTATGTTTTAAAAAAAATTAAATTACTGCACTTGAAGGACCAATTGTGTGAGAACTTTAAAGATGACAAAAAGTTTGATGTTGTTATGACTGGGTTTGTTTACATAGTTGGTTATAGTCCCTATGTTTCACATCTTCAGCTGATGATTCACCTATTTTAGATATAATTTCGACCTACAGAATCAAGAGTGCTAACCACTGCTTGATGGAAAACAAGAGCTCCCTCTTATGCTTCACAGAGAATTGGCCCAGCATCATTTTTGGTTCAGTGGGTCCTTTAAATATTCTGTCCATGCTCTCAAACAACACTGCCTCAAGAAATCAATGAACTATAAGTAAAGCCACTCTGGAGGTAAGAATTCTGGGGATGCCCAATGCCTCTTTTCCAACTTCAGTCATGCCTTTAGAGCATGACTGCTTTCTGTTTGGTTCCAGCAGAGGGCACTGAAAGCCTCATTTCACAAAAATCTGAATTACCTGAGTGGAGCACAGCCAGTAGAGCTTGAGATGATGTCCTGCTTGGAAGCTTCCCGTTGGCCCTGTAGATACCATAGTGTTCATATAGTGATGCGCCATTGAGTGTGGGCTTCCTTGTCTATATGAAAGGACACTCCTTGCCACCCATTAGTGATGGAGCATATCCATTTCTAATGCAGCCACTAAGATTCAGACCTAGGAGTTGGATCTTCTAAGGTTTTTCATTTGTTTAACAAGCACAACCAGACATTACTGCGGGAGTGGGGCTAGAGTTCTCATACCCAATGATGTCCCAATTTCTCATGAAACTTAACTCCCAACAGATAGCGGGAGAGAAGTCATGAATACATCCATGCTGTGCTGAGTGGTGACAAGACAACAATGGTAACTAAAGCATGGTATCAAGATGGTGTCCTAGGTCATAGGATGAAGAACCTAGTTAGGTGAGGGAGTGGGAAATACTGCTTTAATAGGATGGACTGAGCATGCCTTACTGGTGGCATGTCAGAAGAACCAGATAGAAATGGAAGGCCAGCCATTCAGGTGGAAAGAACAGTAGAGTAATTGGTCTTCTGTAGGAAGGCTGGTAGCTAAAAGGAAGAGATTAAGGAGTGGTGTGAGCTCAGGCAGCTGGACCGACCATATGCAAGCTGGTCTGAGATCTTGGGTCTGGCTTTTTCCTCCTTTCCCTTACTCTTCTATTCAAGGCTTCTTCCTTTGTACCCTGCTTTTGGCTTTTGCTGCTGTGCATGGGTAAGAGGAGGCTGAGCCAGCACTTCCTCCCCTATTGTGTAAAGAGGTCATCTAGATCTCTGCCTCCAAAATTTGCTAGATGAGAATGTCCTGGGACATTTGCATAGTGTATTGACTCCCATTCATCCTGGGCACTGGGGAGAAATATTGACATAGGGCCCTGTATGTTCTCACTTTAAGAATTCCCTGTTTTCTGGAAAATTGGTGAAGTTTGACTTGGATAAATTAAGCTTCTGAATGGCTTATTGAGATTCCCCTCCCTATTTCCAGCCTCCTGATGTTATGTGCCATTCTGCTTATCCCAGAGATGTCAGCACTGATAGAGTACCTGTTTGCCTCAGGCTTTTTACCTCACTTCTGCCTGTAAAACTGTGGTCTTCACATAGACTTCTCAGCCTATAAATGGGTTGTACTTTTCTATTAATGGCTTACTCTATGTAATTCTTTCTTTTTCTTTTTCTTTCTATTTTTTGAGACAGGGTTTCTCCATGTAGCTTTGGTGCCTATCCTGGAACTATGTCTTTTAGACCAGACTGGCCTCAAATTTATAGAGATCCGACTACCTCTGCCTCCCAAATGCTGAGATTAAAAGTGTGTGCCACCATCACCTGGCTTACTCCATATAATTTTAAGGGCTTTCTCCAGAGCCTTTGAAAGCCTCAGTTGACATGTTTTACTTAGTGTGAGTCATGGCTGTTACACTTGAGTCCATGTATTCAGGCAGTGACCGCCACTGTCCCTAAGTGTCAGTGCTCAGGGCATTGATTCCGCAGTGGCTCTTCCTCCTGTCCTGCTGTTCCATTCCTTGTATGAAATGACATAGTACCTGATCCAAATGATTTATAATAAATGGTATCTAATATAAGGTAAATGCTATATTAATGATTTTTAGGCTGCACTATTTAGGGGAAGAATGATGAGAAAATCAAGTGTGCATTTTGGTATATAGCAATTTTCATTTTTTTAAATCTTTGATTAAATTTGCAGACAAGGAAGTCACAGCTGTGCAAGAACAACTCCACTTACTTTCCTCAGTCATTTTCGGTCCTTTGTCTGGCCTAGTGCTCAGAATTGAAACTCAGTAGCTATTAAAGTGTCAGAAATTAAAATGGGAGTTGGGTGGTGGTGATACACACCTTTAATTCTGGCACTCGGGAGGCAGAGGCAGGCAAATCTCTGTGAGCTCAAGGCCAGTGTGGCCTATAAGAGCTAATTCCAGGACAGCTAGGATTGTTACACAGAGAAACTCTGTCTCAAAACACCAAAAAAAAAAAAAAAAAAAGAAAGAAAGAAAGAAAGAAAAGAAAAGAAAAAGAAAGAAAGAAAGAAAAAAAAAGAAAGAGGTGCCTTAGTTGGTACAGAACTTGAACTTGCTATGGGACATGAGGACCCATGTTTGAATCTGCAGCATCCAACCCATGTAAAAGGCCAAGTTTGGAGAAGTATATCTGTTACCTTGTGCTGGGGAGTGAGGTAGATATAGGTTGATCCCTGGACCTTACTGACTAGACTAGTCAAATTGTTAAGCTCCAGGTTCAATGAAAGATCCTTTCTCAAAAAGTAAGGTAGATAGTGACTGAGGAAGAGATCTGGTAAAACCTCTGCCCTCCATCCACAGGTTTCCCTGTGTTCATAGGTCCACACACATAAATGCGTGCACACTCAGCAACTTCGTCAGGTTCTTCGTTTCTCAGACCCCAGAGACATTCTCATTTAACAGACAGGGAAATGGAAATAAGTAGTTCAGCTTTGAGGGTTAGGGATTGGGGTGCTAAAATTTAACTGTCTGCTACAGTAATCGTGTCTTCTACAGCCTGGTCTGGGTTTTTCCACTTCTTAAATGGGTTAGATTTTAGACCTCACGACTCTTTGATGTCAGATTGCTCTCCATTACTTTGTTACCCATAGAAGTTGGGGCAATTATTAATTTTCCTTTATATCACCTTAAATGAGAAATGAACTGATCCAAAGTTCTCTAGGAATGGAATTTTTAAAATTTTATATACATACATACATATGTATATATATAAAAACATTCCAATTATAATTTTCTCTGTCGGCATTTCCCCATCCACTCTTCCTCCATTTCCCCTTTTTTTTTAAAAAAAAAAAAAAAGTAGGGATTCGGGCGCAGGGCCCTGCCCAGGTACTGGATTTTTTCCCAGCCCAGCCCAGCTCCCCCTTCCAGCTGCAGGGTCCTAGGACCTCACAAAGCAGCAGGCTCCAGGGCTAAGGCTTTGGGGATCAGGGAGTGAGTGCAGAGAAGCAGGGGTTATTTATACCACTATTTGTACCAC
>JAQHUG010000067.1:6789427-6802804 GCA_028555095.1 Dicrostonyx torquatus | reverse complement strand
GATTGAGGGGGGAGGGCCTTGGGCTTCCCATAGGGCAGGGTATCCTGCCCCATCTTAAGGAAGCAGGGGGAGCGTGGTGGAGTAGTGGGGTAGCGGGAGGGCCAGGAACAAGGGGAGTAAATATATATTTTTCTTTTAACAATAATTAAAAAAAAAGAAATGTAAAAAAAAAAACAGAATTAAAGAGCGAAAAAAAAAGTAGGTCTCCAATGGATATCAACTAAGCATGGTATAATCATTACAATAAGACTAGGTACACACCCTCATTATCAAGGCAGGACAAGGAAGCTCAGTAGGAAGAAAAGGGTCCTAAGTGCAGGTAAAAGAGTCACCCCCTCTTCCCACTGTTAGGAGTTTCACAAGAAAACCAAGCCATACAAGCATAATGTATATGCACAGAACCTAGTCTAGACCCATACAGGGTCCATGATTGTCAATTCAGTCTCTGTGAGTCTTTATAAGCCCTGCGTAGTTGATTCTGTGGGTCATGTGTTCTCATGGTGTTCTGGCCCACCTGGCTCCTAGAATTTTTCCTCCCCTTCCTTTTTGGGCATTCTGGCTTCACCTAGTGTTTAATTATGACTCTCTGCATCTGATCCTGTCAGTTGCTGGACATTGACTCTCTGATGACAATTGGGTTAGAGATAGATCTGTGAGTATAACAGAATATCATTTCATTGACTGTTTTTCAGTTATACTTGATACTGTTCTGCGTCTTTGGGCTCACCAGATTCTGATTTCTGGCTAGCCAAGTAGGGTTAGGCATGGCCTCACTCTCATCTCATGGTATTGGCCTAAAGTTGGACCACTTATTGGTTGGCCACTCCCACAAGTTCTGCACCACCATTACCCTAGCACATCTTGCAGGCAGGATATATTGTAGGTGAAAGGTTTTGTGACTGGGATGATGTTCAAGTTTCACTGCTGGAATCCTTGATTGAATATAGAAGATTTATTCAGTCTCAGTATCCCCCATTACTAGAGGACTTCACTAGGGTCACTCATGTAGATTCCAGGGAGTTTCTACTGTTTTAGGTTTCTACATTGTCCACCCCCCAGATGCCCACTAATTTCAATTGTTGCTCTTAGTACTCTATTCTTCTGTCTCCCCCACCTGTTGCTTCTTGTTTCCATTCCCACCTGCCTCCACTTCACCTGCCAATATCTATTTTATTTTTCCTTCCCAGGGAGCTCCATTCTAGTATAAGATCTCTCTAATTTCCTTTGGTGCTTACTGCTATAAATTTCTCTTAGGAATGCTTTCATTGTGTCCTATAAGTTTGCATATGTTGTGCATTCATTTTTATTGAATTTGAGACAGTCTTTTCTTCCTTCCCTCCTTCCCTCCTCCTCTCCTTCCCTCCTTCCCTCCCTCCCTCCCTCCTTCCCTCCCTCCCTCCCTCCCTCCCTCCCTCCCTCCCTTCCTTCCATTTTCTTATATTTATTGAGACTATCTCTGTGACTGAGTATGTAATCAATTTTGGAGGAAGTTTTGTGCTGTGCTGAGAAAAAGATTCTTGTGCGTTTGGGTGAAATGTTTTATAGATACCTAGTAGGTCCATTTTGTCTATAATCTCTGTTATCTCCTGTATTTCTCTGTTTAGTTTTATCTGGGTTACCTGTACACTGGTGAGAATGATGTATTAACGTCTCCTACTATCAATGTATGAGGTTTGATACACGATTTAAAATTCAGTGGTGTTTTCTCTACAAACGTGGGTGCCCTTGTTCTTGGAGTATAGATGTTATAATTGAGAAATCATCTAGGTAGATTTTTTTTCCTATGATGAATATATCTTCTTTTCTTCTTGTATAGTGTTTGAAAGTTTTGCTGGGTTTGAAAGTAGCTGGGGTTGGAAACTTAGAATTTGTTGGGTTGGTATCTTAGAACTTTGCAGGCCATCTCTCCAGGCTCTTTTGGCTTTTAGGGTCTCCATTGAGAAGTTGAGTGTCATTCTGTTAGGTATGCCTTTATATGTTACTTACTTTTGTTTTTTTCTTGCAGCTTTTCGTATTTTTGTATTATTATGTGACAAGGGGACACTCTTTTCTGTTTCAATCTATTTGGTGTTGTGTGACATGAGTGCCTGCTTCTGTCCTCCCACCAGGTCCCACAGCTATTTAGCCCCAAAGGAAATCAGATAGAGGTCTCCATCAAGCTTTGTATTAGCTCTTATAACTTATATTAACCCATTATTCTTATCTATGTTAGCCACATGGCTCAGTACCTTTTTCCGGGGGGCAGGTCACATCTAGCTTCATAGGTGTCTGTACAGGACTGCAGAGGAATGGGCTTCCTCCTTCCCAGAATTCTCCTGTTCTCATTGCCCCACCTCTACTTTCTGTCTGGTTGTCCTGCCTATACTTCCTGCCTGGCTGCTGACCAATCAGTGTTTATATAAAACATGATTGACAGAATATAGACAATTGTCCTGCACCATTTTTCCCTCTTAAAAAAAAAAAAAAGGAAAATTCTGTAGTCCATTTTGGGGGAATGTGGGCGTAGTATTCCAGGCTGCTTCTGGCTGGTTGGGGCACTGTTAATCTTATGGGGACCTAAAGAAAATTTAGAATTATCATCAAGTCCTGACTGGAGTAACCTGTGAGTCTTCATCATCTCAGGCAGCATCTTTAATCTGTTCTATATATAGAACTCAGACATCTGGGCCATCTGTTCCTACTGGAGATTTTAAACCTGATTTTTCTTAACTCAGAAGGAATCCACAGGTCCTCATTTCCTATGGAAACAAAAGCAAAAACTCTTCTCCAAAGTAACATACCTTTTGACTTCAACTTTGAAGTCAAGGTATTTTAAAAATACCTATTTTGGACTAATTCCAAACATTTATAAACAAATATAGTTTAGCAGCTATTGCTCCTTCCTCAGTATTCAAACAATTCAAAGAGAGCATAATGACATACAGTATCCAGATTCTCTGTGTGTTTTCCATCTTTATATGGCTTTATTTTAAACTCTATTTCTTTTATTTTTATTTTTTATTTTTTTTTGCTTTTTGAGGCAGGGTTTCTGTGTATCTTTGTCCTGGAACTCACTCTGTAGACCAGGCTGTCCTTGAACTCACAGAGATCTGTCTCTGCCTCCCAGGCATTGGAATTAAAGGTGTGTACCACCACACCCAACTACTCTCTTTCTTTTTTATTTTAAGTACTTTAATTTTTTTTAAGCCTGCATATATTTGTAACACACTGTAAACCATTTAGAGGTTTTGTTTGTCTTTAAATTTCTCTTTACTGTATATCTCTTTTTTTTGACCACATAAGCCTTTAATTTGCTAAGCAATATGGGTAGGATTAAAGCCCTGGCTTTGACAGCTAGATCCAACCCATTCCTTAGCTTTCTGAATTCCAGGCTCATGGAGGAGGTACCGGCTGTAACCACGTTTATTGCCACAAATTTATGGCATTCTAAGGTCCCTGCCAGCAAGCAAACTGCAGCAGTCTGCTCACAAACCACACTCAAATGCTCCGTAGTCAGACCACCTGCCTGAAAGAGTCAGAGTTTGCCCTGGCCGGATGGCCCAGAAAGCTGGTATTTTAAAACGGCACAGCTTTTTCCCTGCTACAGCTTAAAACTGAAAAGCATGCAGTCATCTTTTTATCAACACTATTTGTTTCTTGGCAGGACCTCTCAAAGGAGCTGCAGGGTTTTACAGCTAAAGCTGAGTCAGGAAGCCTCTCTTAAATGAGAACACTTTCCTCTAGCAAGCAGAGCCCATCTGAGAAATCGCTGCTACCTATAAGCCATGCTTAACTCTATTTTTTTTTCTGTCTAGAATCCTTCCCAAGCTCTCTCAGGTTTTATGTGGATGCAGTTGTCCACGTGGGTGCCATTGTGTAACATGAGGGCTGCACTAGTGTTCTGTAAATTCCTTGTACCTTATAGACTAGGAAATTTTCCACTATGATTTTGTTGAAAATATTTTATGGGCATTTGATCTGGGAATCTTCTTCTGTTTCTATTATTCTTAGATTTGCTCTTTTCATAGTGTTTCAGGTTTCCTAGATGTATGGTGTTGGGAACTTTCTAGACTTGACATTTTCTATGACTAATGTATTCATTTCTTCTACCATATCTTCAATGCCTGACATGCTTTCTTCCGTCTCTAGTTTTCTGTTGGTGATGTAATGCTTATGCACATGGTCCTGTTCCTTTAACAAGATTTTTCATTCCAGAATCCCCTTAGTTTTTGGTTTTTTAATTCCTTCTATTTCCATTTTCATTCCTTAAACAGTTTTATTTGGTTCCTTCAACTGCTTGTTTTTCTTTGCATTTTTAATAAAGTTATTAATTTTCTCCTATTTTTTACTTGTGTTTTTCTGAATTTCTTTAAGGAATTTCTTATTTCTACTTTAAGGACCTCAATCATCTTCATAGAATTGTTTTTAAGGTTTTATTTTTGTTATTTCTGCTGTGTTGGAATAGTCACAGGTTGCTGTGGTAGGATAGGGGAGTTCTGGTGGTGATGCATTGCCTTGGCTGGTGATTGTGTTGGTTGTGCCTAGGCATCTGGGCTTAGGGTGATTATAGGTCTAGGTGCCGATTTTTTGGTTTGTCTTTGTTGGATGGGTGTTTTGTTCCTTGGTTTCTGTTTTCATATCTAGTCTTCTGGGAGGTGTTGCTTGGACTTCTCACAGCCTGTGTGGTCTCTGATACAGTGGGTAATCTGCATCCAGCTGACGGCTGGAACAAAGGCAACTAGGAGGTCATGGAACTGGCGATAGGGTGAAAGGATGTGGAATTAGTGAGAGAGTGGGGCATTTTGCCTGGCAGGGAGCCTACCAGGCCTTTTCCCAGTTTGTGTGGTCTATGTGAATAAAGAGTCTGCTTTGGCATTTTTGAACTGCAGATTTTCATGTTTACATCTTGGAATTGCATGCCATTTGACATTCTTCTATTGATGACTAGGTTCAGTCCTTGGAGAGAAACGGGCTTTGAACAATGGAGATGACCTTTCATTTTCTCTACCTTCCTAAGAGTCAGGCTGTGATGGATGTTTTCTAGAAGACTGTGTGTGACCTACACAAAGCATTGTGGGGCAGTTGGATTCCTGAATTTTTTAGATTTTTCCAGCTCAGAAATGACTGTGTGCATGTGTGGACAGTGGGATTTTTCAGCCTACACATGGGATCCCTTTCGAGGAAGCTGATAGAGACCGGTCTCCAGAGACACAGCATCTCACCCAGCGTTGCATTTGATAAACACTCAGAGGTGAATGGCATGAAGAGGAGGATAAGGAAGTGTCTCAGGGAGTATTTCCATGCTGTGCTTCACCTCCTGGACTCTCCTATAGATACCTGCTCCAAGGACTCTTTGATGAATAAGAAGGAATCTCTTTATCTCTTTATCCCCTCTTGTCCAGCCTTTGCCCTAGACAGACCATCTTCTTTTCTACAGGCTTCTCTGGTAGGTGAGAATCAGAAGGAGATGCTTGAATTGCATAGTTGTTTTTTTTTTTTTTTAATTTGGTTCCTTATAGGTGAAATGTCTGAGGGCCTGTAGGTTTTGAGGCTGTGCTTTCTTCCTGTCCTTAGTGTAAGATCCCAAAAGTTGACACATTGTGATTCTTCATCACATGTACCGTTCTGAGTGCTTGGATTGTGTTTCATAAGACATTGTTTAGGTAGGCACTAGCACCACACTTTCCCTAAACCCCTACTCCTATTGTAAATGACGTACTGGGTGTTGTGCTAGGTTGGAGTGAGTGGGCATCTTCTGAACCCTTCCTCATCATGAGGCCTGCTTCTTCCTCCCCTGCCTGTGTATTGCTCTTGTGCCCCTTCCCATAAAATGAGTAGCCTGTGTGTGGTCCTTTCCATGTGTTGAACATTGTGTGTGTCAGCAGGAAACAGATGAACGAGATACTGTTCTGGGACTGCATATGGCATTGAGATCCAGAAGTGACAGTGAACTGCTTCTGCCATGAAAACACAGGATGGAATAGTAGAATGTTGCATGGCTGGAGGATAGAAAAGGGCTGCACACAGAAGTTGGTTATCTTGCTTAGCCTTGAAAGGCCAGTTGGAGTGTCCTGATGACACAGGGGAAACAATTCTGTTTCTTTAGGTGACAAGAGCAAAACATCCCTGGCTGGATTAGAAAGTGACCTATGGACAAAGGGAATGGAAATAAAAATAATGATGTCTATCCACGCCACTGTGATGATGGCTGTTTTCTTCTATGAACCCCAAACTGCTTGATCATCTTAATCTTTGACCCACATGTTCATTCCATGTAACAAGGAAACAACCTAAAACCAGGTGTTAGAGGGGGCGGCGTCTGGGGAGTTGGAACCCTGAGTATATTCCAGATGAAGATTTATACAGAAATTGAATGAATGAGAACATTGGTATGATTTGGGAAGGCACACATACATTTTTTATAAATTATTTTATGTGTATGAATGTATTACCATCATGTGATACATATGCATTACATGTGTGCATGGTGCTCCCAGAGGTAAGAAAAGGGGTCAGGTTTCTTGGAACCTGACAGACACTTATGAACTTATGTGGGCAGTGTGAATTGAACCTAAGTCCTCTGGAAGAACAGCCATTGTTCTTTACCCTTGAACTATTGCTTAAACTCTGAGCTCAGGCTAGCTTTGAACCCTTTTTGTAACAAAGGATGACCTAGAATTCCTGATCTCACTGTCTCTGCCTCCCAAGTGCTGGAATTACATGTACCTTGCTGCCATAGCTGGTTTTATACAGTGCTGATAAGAGAACTTAGGGCTTGATGCATGCTAGGCAAATGTTTGACCAACTAAATTTGTCCTAATTTGAAGTTTTTGTTTTTGTTTTTCTTTCGTGTGAGACCTTTGAGAAAGATTCTGATGCCTTGATAGCACTAATACCCATTAGTTGGGCCTAAGAAGTTTGTGCATTCTTTCATGCTTTGCTTACCTTTGGGTGTCCCTACCCCTATTTTCCCTCCATTATCAGAATTGTGAATTAAGCAGTATATATGCTTGATAGAGTATGAGAAGCAGGGGTAAGATTAAATCTTGGCTTTTGACCTCAAATAAACTCTTGCCTTTATAGTTGTGAGTGGTAATAGCTGCTGCCTCCCCCACTTGTTCATTCTGAGTGTAATGGGTCTATGGAGGAATCCAGATGAAGATCTGAAGGCTGACAAATGATAACGGAATCAAGGGATGGCAGAATTAAGGCTGAAAGCAGCAGTCTCTACAAGAGACTCAGAATTGCAATCTAAAATTCCTCCTTTGATGAATGTGTGTATGCTTGTATTTGGGGACCAGGAAGAAAAACACATAGCCATCTGGAGACATCAAAGGAAGGGGGAGGAAGTTATGTCTTGGGTAGAGTCTTCACATGTGGTAAAGAATAGTGTAGGCAGAGGAGGCATCTCTGAACCTTCGCCATTGATTTTTAAGAGGGGGGGGGGTGACAGCAGGGGTCTGTTTGCTGAGATCATTGAATGATAGCAGGTGTGATCTTAGAGACCAGCATGCTTAATTAACCAAGCTGAGATGATCTTGCTAGAAACTAGGTTCAGCTTAAGGCTGCAGCAAGCAGGCTCCTGCATTGACTTCTGAGCCTGCCAGAAATCTGTCTTCAGTATTTCTTTGGTATATCTTCCTGTTTTTGTAGACTTTGGAGGTCTCTCACCCATCCCCTACCTCTGTGCAAGTCTCCATCTTTGGCTTTCAGTGATTCTATATTAATAGCAGTAATTAAGCCACCTCATGTCATTGGGGATGATACATTCCACTTCATCAGGCACAAGGAGGACCTTAATTAGTTTCTGCTCACCCTCCCCTGCTGCCTTTGTGGAGTTCAGTGCTGTCAGTTGCTCCCATTTCTGTGTCTGTGGGAAGCTTAAGAATTTGCTTCTATGGATACCTTTCAGGGGCTTTACTTCTTTGCCCTCCTGACATTCAAGACCAGAGAGTGTCAAGAGGGAAAAGGGGGACAACAAGGCTCTTTAACAAAAATTTCTGCTTTCTTTATCTTGTCACCATGTGTCTTAGAAGGGCAGGACTATGGGTGGAGACAGGGGCCTTCTTGGTGTATGAAATCGTACTTAGCCTTTGGAGAAGCTCACAAACTCTTGGGGCCCTTTGCACACACTGTCCACGACTAGTCAGCACACTAAGCACTTTGGATGCAGGGCAGCAAGAGGCAGGGAGGCTTGGAGGTTAGCTAGAAAATTAGGATGGAAAGAGATAGCCTTGAAGCATGATCTATATTCCACACTAGTCCTGCTTGTTTGAACCAACTGTCAGCAACAGTTTATCATCAGTGGAGTTTGTACAGATGGTAGGCTTGATCCTGCACAGCACATTAGACATGCTGTTCTATTTTATTCTCACAGAAAGTTGCCAGAGACGTACTTCTGTCCCATTTGTTTGATGCAAAAGCTGGAGTCTGAGGCATTCAAGAACCTCTGCTGAGGTTACATAGCTTTCTAAGTTAGGAACCTCAATTCTTTCTTCATTTTCCTGACCTGTTTGTCACATTCCACTCTTGGTACCTATGATGTCTTGGATAATTTATTAGTAAAACTTCATCCTTTTCAGATAGCAAGATGATCTAGATGAGTGTGTCCCATGTGGTAGTTGGAGTAAGTCAGGTGTGACTCTGGGAATTGGAGGAACTCAGTCCTAACTTCTGCTGTACACCAGGACAGGGTAGTATTGCCAAGTACCTCCTTCAAGGTGAACCTGATCCCCTACCCACTTGCCTTTCTTCCCCGTGGTGGTCATATGAGTCTCTTGGTGCCCTGCTGGCTTATAGTTGGTTTGTGCAGTGCTCTTCATGAGTTTATTTCTATTTGGGTGAATATAGAACAGCCACTGTCCCTCTGCTCAGTAGCCCACATCTCCAAACCACGTAGAGCAGCATCTGACTAATTCACCCATACTCCCAAATCACCCCGGAGGATTTTCTAAACCCCATCCCTAAACTATTCAGAGCAGCTTCTGTCTAAACTCCCCATCATTCCTGTATTATGCTCAATCCTTCCATCCTGCCTTTCAGCTTCTGAGCACACCTGGCTTGGAGAAAACACTCTTTCTCTTTAAATTGGCTCCGTTTGCATTGCACTCACAATTTCCTTACACTGAGAGATCCATGGGACATTAAATTAGCAGAAAATGACATTAGTGCTAAGAACACAATTTTATTATCTGAAATACAAGTTTTATTGTAAGGAACCACACAGCCTCCTTCCCACCTACCCACCGAAGATCATACTCTCCCACTGAAATGCCTCTCCTTAGTTTGGAGGTACTTTTTGTTTATGGCAGACACCCTCACATTATAATACTCTGTGTCATAGCAAGACACATTTGTATGTGGTTTTCCCCTTTGTCATCGGCTGACTTCTGGCTGTGGGGTATAGATGGGAATTCTTATAGAGACTGGAAGATGAATTCAGCCAGTTACTTGTTTATCCTTGTCCTTAACTCTACAGATATTCTATGCCCTTAATGCTGTCTAACTCTTTGCTTTATTCCATGAGGAACAGTCTGTCAGGAATGCTCTATTCTTGAACTTGAACCTTTTCACTCTGTGTCCCAGATGGTGTTCAGTCTGTCCCAAACAATGGGACAGTAATCTCTCTGTCGTATATAGCTGGGCTTGGCATGGGTAATATCCTTTTAGAATAAACACTGACCAAGGTGTGTGCCAATACCTACTTGCAGTTCTTTTTGCTATTGCTCCATCTTGGAAAGGTGGTATAATGCCAGTGTTTGGTTTGTGTCTTCCCTGTTCAGTCCTGCTCCTCCCTGCATGCTTGTGTCATTTCATTCAGGTCTCTATCACCATAGTAAAATTCAAAGAACTTGGTAAGTGTTGACTGAATTTAACTGAGTGAACTAGATAACATGAAAACCCACTTGGAGAAGAGAGGTTAGAGCAAGACTCTGGACTCCTCCAGATGCCTGGGTGCTTTTGAGGTAAAATGATAGGTCCTGGCATTAAATAGTAGCAAATCTAGGCAGCTGGCTTGTGACATTGCAAACTGCTGCCTATCTCAATATGTTTATTTACTTTGGGTATGATATAGCCCTATGTAAGGAGGGACAGAAGAGGAAGTAATCCATATTCAGATGGATTACTTCTGGGGAATTTGGACACACAATTATGGACATCTCATCCTGGAACCTGCATCTGAATCCAGCCATGCTCAGGACTTATCATGTGGTCCTGGATAGCTGGTTCCTCCTTTGTAGAACCTGCAAACTAAGGTAGGGTGGAACAGTTGAACGAATTCTATATGGATTGTTATCCACTATGAAAAATGAAATGAAAAACAACTTGCAGTAGATCTAAATCTACTAAATATCAAAGTCTAAATATCAAAGCTAAGACTGTAAGACTTATGAAAAGACAAGCAAGCTGGAGAATAGTGATGCATGCCTTTAATCCCAGCACTGGGGAGGCAGAGGCAGGAAAATCTCTGTGAGTTCGAGGCCAGCCTGGTCTACAGAGCTAGTGACAGGACAGACTCCAAAGCTACAGAGAGAAACCCTGTCTCGGAAAACCAAACCAAACCAAACCAAAACCAAAACCAAAAGAAGAGGAAGAGGAAGAAGAAAAGAAGAGGAAGAAGAAGAAGAAAAAGAACAGACAAGTTCTTGAGAGTAAAGATTTGGTTATGGTTTCGTAGACATGACACTGTAATCTTCCTTTTCTTTTGTAGCAAGCCATTCACTTGTTCATGTGTGGCCAGTACACCTTTATCATTTGTTTATCATAGTGAATATATTACAATGTGTTAACTTCTGTTTTTCTCTGTTAATATAGTCTGAGATGGTTAAACTTACTATTATATAGTTGTAAGGTTTAATCATGGAGCTGCCATTTAGAAAAAAAGAAGTAAAGAAGATGAAGGAAGGAAAGAAAGAAAGCATGGAAGAAAGGAGATGAATAGATAGCTTGGATGGGTAGGTAGTTAAATGGGTGAATGAGTAGATGTATGAATGTAATGAGTAGTTAAATAAATAGATGCATGCTGTATGAATGAGTAGGTACATGAGTGGATAGATTATGGACAAGTGGATAAGTGATTAGATGATGAGATGAACAGTAGATAAAGGGATAAATGGGTAAGGTTGGATAGATGGATGAATAGATGCTTGGGCATATGAATAGATGGATGGATGGTCAAAAACAAGTCAGTCTTTCTTGATTTCTCTATTTTAAGAGAGAAAAAGCAATTTCCACCAAAGCTCAAAGTTTGAAAAGCAAACTAACATTTTTGAAAGATATGTGTCATCTCTGAGTCCATCTTTGGAAAGCAGCCACAGCCATGCATTTCCCTATGTAAATAACTGTGAACATGTTAAAAAGTTCACCGGTGTTTAAATTCATTAAGTTAACGTCATTTTGAGCTGCTGAGTATATTGTGGACTGCAAGCTGTTCATTCTTCAATTCCATAGAAGTATTTTGTTCAGAAATGTGAGGTATATTAAAAATATAAGTGTTCCTTTATAATCAAAGAGGCTGGGAGCAGGAATTAAATTATTGTAGTCTGCCACCTACTGCTGTGTGACTTTTATTGATTTATCCCTGCAGGCGGTCAAGTAAGATCAGAGTGCCAGCACTGGTCTTTGACTGTTGAGGAAAAGGGGTGCACATGAGGAGAATCTTGAGGGATGGCGGGAGAACTATGCGTAAAACCCAATTCAGGCGTCCCATTGTCCATGATGTGACGGAGACTGGCAGTGTCATGCAAGCATAGACTAGGAGTTATCGGAAATGGCTTAGAGAGGAGTTGTTATCAACACAAGAAACAAGTTTGATTGTTCAGTGGTAAGGGTGTTGATGGTATTCCACACACAGAAAAGTGTGTGGAAAGGCCCTGAGGTCTATACAAGGCTTGTCAGAAAGCTCAATGAGAGGCAAGGCTGAGATTGATGGCAACAGGGGCAACCTGCTCTGATGGTGGGAGAGTTGCAAGTGGCTGCAGTTCTAGGATATTTCTTGAAAATGTTGTCTCCCTCCCCTCCCCCTTTCACCTTCCCCCTTTATCTTCCTCTCCCTCTTTCTATCCCTCCTTCCCTTTCTCCCTCTCTCTTTAAAACTCACTCTCTCTCCTTTGTAAAGGCTTGTCTAAGTCTCATGTGACTCTGCTTTGCATGTGCCTGTGTCAGACATTTCAAAGCTTTGGTAAGGTGAAGACACTTCATGTTCTTTGCCGGTGGACCAGATCCCTCACTTTACTACTGCCCTGGGGCCTTTACACCTGATTTGTTCTATTCCTTTCCAGACTTAATACCATTCTCCACCCTGTTTTATGCCCTCAGCCTGACATGAATGGAGGATATACACCAGCTGCCTGGCTCCTAGCTTCCTGTTGGTAGGATCCTGGCAGGAGATGAATGACAGGGAATGAAACATGAAGAATACAGCGCCTGCAGGTGGCACTGTCTGATCTTCCTAAACAATCTCAGGACTTCAGGGAGCATCATTCAGTTTCTCTAAACTCCACTTTACTGTTAATGAATTTATTGGTACATAGATAAGGTAATTTCAGAAGGCACAGTGTAATGGGACAGAAGCCAAGTATTTGACTGCTTTGTCATTTTCATGTAGGCAGATATCACCCTTACACAAAACATTAAGTAGATTAATTATTGATTTCTTAACTCTAGTTGATGATGATTCATTTATTTGTTTTTATAAATACTTTATTGAGTCATGTTTGGGATAGAAAAAAGTGATTTGCAGATAAATATAACCATGAAATGAAACCATTATTCTAGTTTGTGATCCATCACCTCCAACAGTTTTCTTTTGCTTTCCTTGTTTATAATCATAGTATTTTGAGATAAATGCAGTTAGCACAAAGCCTAGCATCTCGGATAAAGTGTTGCTGACTTTGTCAGTGTGCTGTGCTGCAGCTTTCCATGCTCCATGGTGCTTAGCTGCAACCCTGCAGGTTCACAGCTCCCAGCCTCTGGCTACTACCATTCCACTCCACACTCTCTTCAGGTTCCTCAATTGTAGTGTGATGTTTCCTGTCAGAATTCCTGCAGGTAGCCCTACGCATTCTTGTTCTCTCGTTTTGTCTCTTAGTTCTCCAAATTTTGCTTAATATTATTGTCTCCCTCAACCTCCTCCAATCACTGTGTGTAAACATTCAAAGCCATCCCTTTATATGACTCAGTCATATAAAACTCAGATTTCTTGATAGCTGAGAGAACTTTGAAAAAGAATGTGTATTTCACATAATAGAAACATAAGGGTCATTGCCAAACTCATTTTATGAAGCTACAGTTACCCTGATACCTAAACCACACAAAGATTCAACCAAGAAAGAGAATTACAGACCAATTTCACTTAAGAACATCGATGCAAAAATCCTCAATAAAATACTGGCAAAT
>JAQHUG010000067.1:6743060-6776506 GCA_028555095.1 Dicrostonyx torquatus | reverse complement strand
GGTCTTGCAAACAACCAATGTTGAAAGTTTCGATTATGGTACAGAAACTTGGCTAACTGAGGCACTGGAAAAAGGCAAAAGGCGATTTCAGAACATAAAATGTTTTAATTGTGGGAAAATGGGACATTTCAAACGAGATTGTAGACAAAAGAAATTCAGGAATGATAACATAGCTTCTGTCATGACTCTGTTGAGAGGAAAGGAGCATAATGTTTTCATGAGCATCTATCCTTTCTTTAGGGAATTTATCCCTTATACCTTCAATGTGCCACCCAGTGTTCTCTGCTAATGGGAATTCATTGATGGCTTCAACACACAGAGTTTGGGCTTCATAGGATTTCCTTTTCAGTGAGGGAAGTAGATAATAAATCAATTCTATCTATCAGTGAGAAACATCATTAAAAATAATAAGGGAGAAAGTCAACTAGTTGTGATAGGGCATAACTTTAATCTCAGGACTCAGGTGGCAGAGAAAGGCAGGTCTCTGAATTTGAGGTCAGCCTGGTCTGCATAGTGAGTTGCAGTCCAGCCAGAGATAGACAATGAGACCCCGACTAAAACAAAGCAAACAAATAATAAATAGGTAGGGCTGAGGAGGTAGCTTGAGTGATAAAAGCACTAAAGAAATGAGTTAAGTTTCTAGAAACCAAATGAAAATTTGGGTATGGTTAATGTTCCGGGTTAGTCTAGAGTCTGGAGGCTATTCAGTGTGTTAGCAATTGGGTATGTGAGTGCCTCTAATAGTTAAAGATTTGGATACCCCCAGACAGACAAAATGAGCTAATTTAATTTTCCACGCTTTATCACATTCTTTTGCTCTTAGTAGATTTATATGCTTCCCATGTGATTGGATGAGGCAACAGGTATCATCATTGGCATATCCAATATCTTTTGAGAACTAACTTGTGCCAGGTCCCCGGCTGATTGCATTGCATGTCTGTCACTCACCTAAACTGATAGGGTTATGCTGTAATCAGCCTCTTGTTAGAACTGAGAAAATTGAGACTCAGAGAGAAGGCAGTACACATACTGTTCTCTTTTTTGAAGTTGATTATTTTGTTGTTGTTCTTTAGTTTCATGGAGAGATGATTCAGTGGTAACGAACACTTAGTGATCTTATAGAAGAACAGGGTCCACATGTATAATGACTTCCAACCACATGTAATTCCAGTTCCACGGGATCCAGCACCTACTTATGGCATCCATGGATACTAGTCATGCCCGTGGTACACATACATACATGCAGGGAAAACACAAATATACATAAAATTAAAAAAATGTTATGTGGGCACTTGAGTATACTTAGCCCTTAACAGGAGCACTGTTTATTTGAAATTATGACCTATAAAGATGCTTGTATCCTAAATGCCACAAGAACCCCAAGAATCTGTCTGATTCCTGGGTTTTATATACAGAATGATTCTCAGATGATAGTGGGAATAGCCAGCCAAGGGAGTTTCTTCACAATGAATAATCCTGAACTGCTATGATACTTATCTTAGTGGCAAAATAATTGTTCTGTATGTATGAGGTTTTAACTTTGATTTCCTGTAGTAATAGCAGCAAAATCAAACAAACACTGAGCAACCCTTGGGCACATGACTAAAATTCTGCTTTGTTAAGATGTGGATGAGGCACACAGTATTATGGTCTTGATGTGCTTTATCCAGACAGGTTGAAGAACTGGAAGCTTGGTCTCCACTGCCGTGTAGTAAAAGGTGGCCAGACAAGACAGTTAAGAGGTGTCCATGTCATGACTGCCCTAACAAAAGGTTCTTGCATTGAGTTGAGTAGCTTCCAAAAGAACATCGTTATAAAAGAGGAACATGATCCTGACCCCCTTTTCTCCATCACTCTCTTTCTTATGTATCCACTATGTTGTCATAGCATGCTGTGGGACTAGCAGAAGACCCACTGCAGAGGTTAATAAAGCTAGGGTTTTATTGACCTTCTAAGTAGTAATGCTAGTTTAAAAGAGGATAACCCACTCAGTGGGTGCCTACAACTCCATAAGGAACTTTTGAGGTCAGGAGTTAGCTTACCATGGATCTCTGTGTAAATAATGTTGGTTCCTCAGTACTGGATCTGAGGAGTAATCTCTGATCTTGACCTTTTAGATTCCCCAAACTGTGAACTACAAAGACCTTCTGCCTAGAATAGGTGCCATCCTCAGATATTTGGGTATAGCAATGACAGAACAGACCAACACATTCAAAACATCTCAATTTAAGCAAACCCATAGTTGATCTAGGTGTCATTATTCTACCTTGTGCTTTGGGAAATGCTTCCTGACTTTACATTATTATGTATAAATCCCCTGAATTCCTTACATCCCTAGTGTACATGCCTGAATTCCATAACAGAGATGCCAGGGATGGGAGTTACAATGTAGTCTGATAATATGTGCTACTCAGATTTCGGTTTCTAGGAATTTCTACTGGCTTACTAGATGCCTCTACAAGCAACTTTCTGTCAAAATCACCTTGAAATTCTTTTACATATTAATACCCTGTACCTAGGGTTTCATGTCCCTTTTATGGTTCTCATTACTGGAAGCTATGCTAGTTGCTACTGCTGCTGCTTTCTTTAACCAGCTTCTCACACTTTCTGTGTGTAAAGTTCAGGATTGTTTCTGATTAGCTGGGCTTCCCGCCTACCCTCTCTAAGCACAGTTCAGGATGGGTTCTGAATGGTTAGGCTTCTCTTCTTGATCTGTGCTTGGCTGGATGCTAGGCAGTCCTCAAAATAAGGATTTCATGAGCATCAACAGGTATCACCCAGAATCTTGAAGAAGTGAAGCAAGAAGTTCAGATCCTTTTATGGGAAATTGTGTAGTTAGGACATTGCTTTACAAGGCACATGGGACTGGGGTAGCATTCTTGGTGCAGAAGTAAGGGGTCCTGGAAAAAAGTGTGGCATTACAGACTGCAATGTTGTTCCTTGATTCTTAATTACGTTTATCTGATTCAGCCATGCTTTTCTTCTTCCTCAGATCCAGTACTGAGGAACCAACATTATTTACATAGAGATCACCGGTGAGCTAGCACCTGAACCTCAAAAGTTCCTCATGGAGTTGTAGGCGCCCACTGAATGGGTTATCCTCTTTTAAACCAGCACTACGGATTAGAAGTTCAATGTAACCCTAGCTTCATTCTTACAGAAAAAGGTCCACAGGATGTCTCTGTAGAATTTTGTAAGGAGTCTTTTTTATTTTCTGCCAGTAAGATCTCAAATAATGATATGGAGACTTCCTATTAATTATTAAAGCTAGGAGTTAGTTTAGGATTATCCCATTAACTCTTATAATATAAATTAATCCTTATATATTAATTTATATTTTGCCTCATGACTTTTTACCTTTCTTTAATTTTGCACCTCCTGTTTCTTCTCTGTCTGGTGATAACTTCCCCCTTTTCCCCAGAGTTCTCTCTCTCTCTGCCTGTAAGTGCCTCCTATGCCTTCTACCTAGCTATTGGCTGTTTAGCTTTTAATTATACAAATCACAGCAGTACATTTTCACACAATTTACAAATATCCCACAACATTTTCTTCATATGTCTAAGTAAAATAAAAGGTTTTAACTTTAATGTAGTAAAACTATCTACAATAAGGACAATTATCAAGTAAGAAATACATTCATAATATCCAGTCCATTAGGATTGGCAAATTCAAAGAAAATATTCCATTATCTATCCTATCTTGGCAAGTCTAAAGTTTTATACCTAAGCCATCTTCTATCAAAACTTGTATTACCATTCATAACAACATCTTTTTAGACATTAAAAGATCTTTTTATTCCTTTTTCTAATATATTAAACAAATATTTAAGTTCACACCTATAAAAGTTTTGAAAGATGGCATCTCTGATTCAGGCAAACTTCACATTGACCTTACGTGTCTCATTCCCATGAAATCCCAACTGGTAACCACTATTCAGTACTTAGATAAATTTTTTTCCTGGAATTTTCCAATGTGCTATGATTGGCTTTTTTTTTTTATTCTAAGTGTTTTCATTCTAATTGCCAACAATTTAACAACAACTTTAAGGGGAAGAAAGCCACACTGAAACACTACCACATGAACATAATCATACATGAAGACTGCCAAATTTCAGTCATTAAAATGTTGTGTTTGTCATGTATTTACACGAGCTATCCCATCTAATTCATGTTCTTCCATGTGAACTACAGTTTCAAAGACAGAACTAAGCAACACAGCACACATACTCAGGCCTCATGCTTTAGGGATGTTTCCAGGCACAGCCCTTGCCAGAGGCCTCCAGACACCAAACATTTCATTTTGTGGGGATATTTTTCTAGAATTTTGCTTGGTTTTCTGTGGTGCTGGGGGCTGAGTCCAGGGCCTTGTGACTACGAGACAAATATTTCCCCTCAGATCCATATCCTCAGCAAATAAGAAAATTAACTGAAGCCTTTCTATTAGAATATTCCCTGTTTTATGCTTACCAAAATCACTAACATCTTTCATAAGACTCACTTGATGATTCTCCAGGCTTTTCAACCCAAAAGAAGTATATAATTTTAGTTGGCAGTTCCACGAATTTCACATCAAAGATCTTAGATTAACAACTTAAGCGTTTATGTTTTTCTCCCTTTTAAACTTTTAATCTTTTATGTAAATTTCTATCCTGAATTTGGTAATAAGGAAAACTATATCAGTCTCATCTTCAACTCCATCAGAGACCTGAGGATGATATAATCTTACCTAAGTAAGCAGGAATTATAGAATAAGCATCTTCCAAAACTATAAAAATAACAGAAGTAGTTGGCCGCATGAACTATCATCCAAAGTTCCTCTGTAATATTGGGAGATCCTTCTTCAGCCTCCAGGCATAGAATATCTTACAGACTTTGTGAAGCAAGAATTTTTGAAGGACTGGCTTACCTTATTTTGGCAAAGTTTAGCAGCCAGCTTTTTTTATGTGTGTCCTCCTCATCCAATTTGGACAGAATACTGTCAGCAGTCGAGGCAAGAGCAGTTTCTTTCCCAATGGCTAACTATGCCACAAAAAAGCAAACTCCATATGAAGGTTCTCTGGTGCCCATCATCCATTTTTGAAGTAAATTGGTAGTACTACTGGGAGTAGATATGTCTCACTATCATGAAAAGCCTTAGTTTATTGAAACAACCTAAATGCTATAGTCTGTAGGTCTCTGAAGTGTTTGAAAATCACCTATTTATCTAAAATATGTCTCTTGAAGTTTGAAAATAAATCTATTGTAAGCATAAATTTGATTTTTATAGATTACTAACTACTAACCTGTATTTCTTAATTATACACTGTATTTTTAAAGGAGCTAGATAGGTACCATAATCAAGAATAGAAATATATATACAGTATAACAAAAATAGCCTTAAATTTGTATCAATACACAAAAATTCATGTCAGTGTAAACTATTTGAGAATGTTAGTTGCATTTTTTGTAGATTCAATAATCTACCAAAAATAATATTAAATTTGTATCAGTATATAAAATGCATACCAATATAAGATATCCAATATTAATAATTGCTTTTTAGTTTAATGTAATTCCAGTAATCTACCCTTTTATACTATCCTTTCCAAACCCAGCTCCCTGTTTTTTTCTCAGAAAGAGATCCTTAAATACAAATTTCCTTCCTTAGGTTCCTCCCTTATCATGACCAGTGACAATTTGCAACCAGTCCCCTAAACATTCATAACCCATCAAATGACCAAAGACCACAGTCCCACTCTTTGGGAATGTAAGTGTTGTATTCTTAAAATTAGTTTCTCTTGTCTTGGATGACAGCATTTTAGGGCAATTCTGAGAAAGCTGAGATAATGGTTGAGTTCTGGGACACCTAGTCTCTGTGTTGTGGGAAAACATAGAGTTATCTGAAATCTTGGCTAGATAGTCTTTGATGTTGGATCATCTCAGCTAGCAGTTTTAAAATTGTTCTGGATGCAGAAGTTTGAGGAAACTGAAACAGAGACATTCTGAGAGGCTGGATCACCTGGGCTCTTTGTCTTCATTGTTGCCTTGTTCTTTTGTTCTGACAAACTTTTAAAGGTAGCATATATGTCTACATTAACATCCATATGGAATGTGTGGTGTGCACAAGTCAGCTAATGATGATTTTTTTGTGCTATGTTTGAGCCAGGCATCTATCATTTTTATATGTTTGTTTAGACTGTATAACCAAACTGTAATATAAATTTCTATCCATGTTATATGAAATGATGACATATAATAATAAGTCATGAGGATTCTGTGGCTAACAAGATTTATCATGTCTCATCCAGTCTCAGAGGTGTTTCCTTGTCTAAGGATCAGCATATATGTCACTTGTCCTGTAGTCTTCCTTGGCTCTTTCTCTCATGTTTGCAACTAAGATACTCAGGATGTCTTTTCTGATCAAATCTGATCTTTATTAATTTTGAAGAGAAACATAAACTTTTGTTTCCTATGCAGACCAAGGTATAATCTTTCCCCCAAAGCAGCATATTTTTTTCTGACTTTCATTTTGAACTGAAGATATTCTTGAGAAATATAGGTTGGTTTAAATCAGCGCTTTCCATAATCCAATGTCTCTCTGTAGCTATTGTTTTTTGTACATTAGCATCCAAAAAATTCAAAGGCAAAATAAAGTCATCCAGCATTCAGACACCCCGTGTATATCCCATATTTATGTGGCTTATTTTTCATAGGTTATTCTTTCATTAAAGATTTTATTACATTTAAACTAGTTTTTTCCTGTGACTATCTATACCCATTTTCTTTTCTTTCTTCAGCATCTAAGCATATTTTTAACCATACTGCACCTTTTTAGAGGTTTTCTGTGTCTGGAACTGGCTTTTCTCAGCACATGCAGCATTCTCTGACCACATGAGAAAAATATTAAAATGCCATGTCAGCCACCGCACAGCTCAGCTTAGTGTATGGAGCTTGTGCATGGCAGTAGCTAGGTTCTGCATCTTTATATCCTGTGGTCCATCTGAGAGACTTTGGGACTAGGAAGTCATGTCTGGTTCCATTTCTGCATTTTTTGGAGCTTTTTTTTCTAATCTTTCTCAGGTCCTATGTGGATATTCTTACCCCCTACCCTCATGTCGGAAATGATATGTAATGAGTCTTTCTCTGTCCCTCTACCTAGCTCCCAAGTAATGACATATAGACTTCTTACTGGTTATGAAAACTTGGCTTATAGCCTAGGCTTTTTCCTTATTAGGTCTTATAACTTAAATTAACCTATTTATATTAATCTACATTCTAAAAATCATGTGGCATTTCCTCTCTTCTATCTGTACTTCCTGTTTCCTCTCTTTGTCTCCTGGCATTTCCTGTGTGCCTATATTCTCCTCTCACTTTCTCTCCCTGGAAGTCCTTCCTGTACCTCCTGCCTAGCTACTAGCTGTTCAGCTTTTTTTATTACAGCAATGAGAGAAATTCATTTTCACACAGTTTACAAATATCTGTCCCACAACAGGATTTTCTTCTCTCCTCTCTAAAGTTGTTTTGTAGCTTGTATTTGTTGGCTGGTAGGTGTCAGGATATGAAGGGTATAGAACACATAGGTTCCTGGGTGCGTTCCATAGACACCAGGCATGCACATTATGCCTATATAATGCAGTTACACATTCATACACTTAAAATAAAAACAATCTTAAAAAATATGTGGCCATAATGAGTCCAACGGGAGCATTAGATGAGAGTAGTTCCTATAAAACTGCCTGTATCTTGGATGCTTGTGTGCTCACTGGCTTTGATAATTGCATTCTAGTCCTCTTATGTTCCCTGTAAACTTGTCAACATTTTATCAATAGTCAACTTGAGCAAGGGAAGGAGTAGATTCTCGAAAGAATGGATCCATTAAGGATATCTCTACATCATTTTTACTCCCAAACACACTATATGTTCTGGGTGCTGCTGAATTAAAGGTGAAAATGGTTATTCCTAAGCTTGCTCTAGCCCTATTACAAAGGCTTACTGTCAACACCTCTTCCTTGTGGTCACTGCAGAAGCTCATCACAACACATTTTAAAACTGAGTTCTATTGTATGCTGTGTGTTAGTGTGTTAGTTGGTGAAAGCCTGGGAGTTTAAATTTATGTGAGTCCTGGCTACAGGGTACTCATTCTTCAAAACTAAACAAATAGGATTTCATGCTAAGAGATGTTAGAAATATTTTCTAACATGAGCTCTCTGTTGACGCAAAAATCCCAATCAAGCTGAATTAAAGGATATCCAGCTTTAATAGGACTCCTGCTCTCTCTGGTGGCCCTGAGTGGAACCATGCCAGCCCGGGCGGGGCAGATCACGTGCAGACTTTCCAGGGAGCAGTTTAAATAGACTGGGGGAGTGGTCCTGACCTCCTCTGGGGAGGTGTCATGGTGCAGGGGCACAGGGGCGGGGCCTCCAAAGGTGGAGGCCAGAGACTAGGATTTACATGAGATATTTGTCAAAATGGAAGGTCAGCAGACCCAGTCAGGCAAGTAGGTATTCTTTGCATGTAGGGGTCAGGGAGACTTCACAGCAAAGCAAAGAGTTTATTGTGGGAACTTAAAGAGTTGAACAAGAAAGCCTGGGTGGTAGGCAGGAACACACATTATTAAAGGGAAGAAGGAAACAGACCACAGGCATTGGCTAGATCACTGGCCACTTTATAGCAGTTCAGTAATTTCCTTTTTCAAAGTACGTGATTATCATGAAATCTGTGATGACTGAAGTAGTTGCATTGTAGTATTGTTTAAACATGCAAGAATAAATGATACAAAAGAGATGCCCATATCCTCCTGTTTATTATGGCACTGTTTAATGTGGCTTGGATATAGACTCAGTCAAGGTGGCTATTAGAATAAGAATGGATGAAAAATACAGAATTATGTTGTTTTATGTATATAATGCATCATTATTGATCTGTCAAGGAAGATGAGCTCTTGTTATCTGCAGGAAAATGGGTGGAATCAGAGACAACATGTTAAGTCAAATGAGGCATACAACAGAAAAATGAGTATGGTTTCAATCATATGAATAAAATAAATAATAACATTAGTAATTAAATAAGACATTTACAAAGTAGAGTGGTATTATTAGGGATTGGGAAAGGTCCTGATTGGGTGGGAAATGAGAGGAAGATAGAAAAAAGCTAAGTTGTGTTTATTAACACATGGTCTACACATATAGAACACTCACTGTGAATATCGTTGGTCCTGTTATGTGGTAATAATGATAAAATGATTAAAAATAAAATTAAAGCATATATAACTGGTTCAATATATGAATTTTAACAAAGACCTCACAAATTTGAAATCATGGTTGTTTTACAACGTCTGGTAATGACATATTAGCCTCCCAGCATGGGCATAGGATGCATCGGTGTGCCCTAGAGTTTAGACTGCTCATCCACTGCAATATGGTTTGCCTTCCCTATTTTCTCACATCCAAGAAGGCAGTGTCTAATCTCTCTGTAGGTACTTTCAGATGCTTAGCCTTGGCTTGGTTCTACTGAGTTATGTGCTTATTTAGCCTTGTTCTGATCATTTTTTATTAGCCTGAGATACTTAAGGTCATGGGCAGCATGTCTGTCAAAATAGGTTCAAAATAGATTGTGTGGTATTGGACTCCACTAAAAGACAGTGGTGCAGAGTACCTGAATATGTTTGAGAGATGGGAGGAAAATGCTCAGAGAATTTTACATGCACATATAAATGAAAATGTCACAGTGAAATCTCATTGTACAATTAATATACACGAAATAAAAGTGCACTGGAAATATTAATGCTAAAGTGGAAACTGAGTTCTCTGGCACCTGATAACTCAGTGTGTGAACTAAAATTTCAACTTCTGCTTTAATGGCTTCCCACAGAAATACCTAAAAACCCGTTCACTTTATTCCTTACAAGTATTTATTTTGGGGTGGGGTGAGGTGTTGTGTTGACAGCTTGTTAAAGTTAATATTCAAAGAACAGCTGCTTCCCACAGCTCCTTGACAGTTTTAGATACAAATATACCTTAAAGGTGTATGAGAACAAATTATGCCATTTGAGTTTTAAGTACATTTTCAGCAATATAAATAATGAAGTGTGTTGGAGCTGCCAAGTATAGTACATTAAATTGAGTGTAATTAAAACCTTGTGATTTTTTTAATTAGCCAGAAAAAAAAGTGGAAAAATTAAGAAAACTGGATGTGTCTTCACATCTTCCTCCATAACTGGATGGATGGTTGCTGAGGGTATTGGTAACATTTATGCTTTGTTTTAAGTGGCATGATTGTCACACTTCATACAAAGAATGCTTTGATTTCATTTCTGCAGAACAGACAGATGACATTTCCCCACTCCCAGTTTCTCAGCAGTTGATAGAGGGTATTTTGAGACACCATCTGAGTTGAAGTAATGACTCACCTACTGAGTGGTGTGTCAAAGAGATGATGAAAGTCAGGAATCCTGTTAACCCAGGGACAAGCTGTGTTCTGTCACACTCACAGACACAGTTCACTCTTTTCAAAAGCCAGCAATTGTTAGTGGGAATCCCAGAGTACAGTACTATGGTTAAAATCATTTTTCAAAACTTGTCTAAAAGCTTTATATAGATGTAGTGATGTCTTATCCAGTCCCTGGAAGTGAAGATAAGGACTGAGCTATATAGGTCTCCTTTGTGTACAAAATACTTCTCCATATTTGAAAGTGTCAACCCAAGTTTGGTTCCTAGCACCCATGTAAAACAGTTCATAGCCATCGGTAACTCTAGTTCCAGCAGATTCAATTTTCTTTCCTGTCCTCTATGTGTACAATCCCCACACAAAGACACAGATACATACTTACACTTGATTTAAAATATTTTTTTTTAAAAAGTCTTAAAAGTGTGTGTGTGTGTGTGTGTGTGTGTGCCGAAAAACCCTATCCTGGTTGAAGGCTCAAACCAAATGTTGCTGATTAGTTTGTTTTTTTTAATTGTTAAAAGAAAAAATTACATTTACTCCCCTTGTTCCCGGCCCTCCCGCTCCTCCAATACCCCACTGCCCTCCCCCTGCTTCCTTAAGATGGGGCAGGATACCCTGCCCTATGGGAAGCCCAAGGCCCTCACCCTCCATCTCGGTCTAAGAAGATGTTCATCCATATAGAATAAGTTCCCAAAAAGCCAATACATGCAGAAGAGATAGATAGGTCCCTGTGCCATTATCATTGGCTTCTCAGTCAGTCCCCACTGGCAGTCACATTCATAGGGTCCAGTTAGGTCAAATGCTCATTCAGTCTTGGTCCAGCTGGATTTGATGAGCTCCCAATAGATCGAGCACACTGTCTCTGTTGGTGGGCCAGTCCCTCACGGTCCTGATTAGTTTTTATAAGTACATTTTTGTCCAAGTGATAACTCTGGAACTCAGTCATCTCACTTACCTGTCTACTTACCCATTTTTTCATCTTCATGGATTATGAACTCACTGGAAATACAAGACGTATATGGTAGTTATTTTGAGAATTTTGTATGTTTTGATCATATTTATCCTTCAGTTCTTTGCAGACCCACAACTCCATTTCCTACCTGTTCAACTTTTTAAAAGAATATCTGTGAAGACAATCTGTGTTTCCCAAATATTCTTGAATGTATTACTTCCCACTGGAGCATGGCCGGCTTAACAAGGCCATTGGTAAGGGGCCAGTTTTCTTAGGTAAAACTGACTGCCTCTCTCGCAGCATCTATCAGTAACCTATAACTCTGCAGATAGGCTTTTCCCTCTTCAAGCTAGGATTTGTCTGTCTTGGACTTACAGAGATCTTGTGCAAGTTATCACAATGTCAGTGAAGTCATACGTGCTACTACCCTGCTGTGTCCAGAAGACACAGTTTCCCTGTCATCCACTGCTTTGGTTCCTACACTCTTTCTAGTCCATCTTCTTAACGATCCCAATGTTTTGGGGGAAGGGGTTCATTGTATGTGAGGGGACTCCTACCATGTGATTACCTCAGTTTGAACCTCCTGTATGTTGGCTTGTTGCCACAACTAAGGACCAGTGACTGAGTGGTTCAAATGATATTACCTTACTGTCTTCTGCTGCTGGAGTCCAGAAGTCTGGAAGTCTAGGTTTTGAACAAGCTGTGGTGCCTATTTAGGCTTTAGCAAAGGACTACTACTTTAAGCACCTCTAGGCCTTCCCTAGTTCCTTCTGTTCTTAATGTCTTCCTTTCAAAAGTATTATATTGTATCAAACATTTATAGAATGTATATTGATCATTTGCATCTACCACTACCTTCCTTCAACTTTCCCTAGTTTCCTCCACCAAGTCTCCTTGCCAACTTCATTGCTCCTTTTGATGCCACTATCGTTGTTAATAACCCTTGAGTCCAATAAATGCTGTTCATGTGTCCACACATAGGTGGCTGACCATGGGGGAGGGAAGGGTACAGATTTCTTTTTATGAAAATATCAGATTTATTAGATTTTTGAGTCCTTTTTACCTAACACTTTATAGACAATAGAGACAAAACAGTGATGCAAACATTGAGATCTCAGGTATCTTGTATTTTTAATGTCAAGTACTGGCTTATGCTCTGGAGACTACATGAGTAGTCATGTGGGGGATGTTGATTTGTGCCAAGTGGCTCAGGAGGTGTCCCCTTTCTATCCATGCAAGATGTGAGTGGCTGTTTCAGACAGGTGGATGTTTTCATACTAGTTAAACAATGCATGAATGCAGGTTAAGTTTTAGGGAAAAAGTTACTAAGAGCAGTATCAGATTTAAATGCCTTGGGAGTATCTGGGGAGTGAATACTGATAATTAAGAAAGAGGCAGGTGGCTCAGGCTTATTCTTTTAGGTCAGATGCATAATAGAACTTTTAGAAAGTTCTGTTACATTCAAAGTGAACATTGGCATAAAAGTCCCTTCTGAGAATGTTTCAAGGGGTTCACCATTTAGAACCCCAAACCTTTCTATCCATGTTTCTGTTTTAAAGTACTGAAGGAAGTGCCATGCCTCCCTTCTGAAATCCTAGTGGTGATGAATTCAGCTCCTTCTGGACCCTTTTTGGGGCTATGAGTCTGCTATCCTATTTCCAGGAGCCCAAACATGTGGCTTAAACTATGCTCTTGGCCCATGGAGACTGCTGCTGTCCTTACGAAGGTGCTACATATCTGTGTTAGGAGCCAAGTCCTAAACTAGTTGCTCTGAGTGCTAATTATGCAAAGAACCGTATGGAAAGTTCTGCAGATGGCAGATATGGGGGTCACAATCTGAATCTACTGAATCGGAATTTGGGGGATAGTGGACTAGCATATTTATAGCATACTTTAAACATGAAGCTGCTATGCACTCAGGTTTAAGATTTCCTGCCCTAACATACTAGTGTGGTTCTCCTTAGATTCAGTTTTGTCAAAAGAATAAGAGGAAGGAAATAATCTGGGTAGGTGATGTCATCTGTGCCCCCACAAGGATACCTTGACCATGTGGTGCTGCTGTCAAAGATGTTCCTCTTCCCCAGTGCAATTTGGAAGGATTTTGTTCAGATTTGGGAGTCTGTCTTTGATAACTATAGCACCCTTAGATCATGGTATGTCATTAAGAAACTCAGGGAGATTTGGATCAGCCAGAAGCAGCAGCAGAGGGAGGATTAGCCAGCTTTACCACAAGTGCTAAAAATAGAATTGAAGCTTAGATTTTTTTCTTCTTAACTCTTATGGATCATTTGGTCATCTCCATTTGCAACATGTCTTTCATGTGCACACTAGGGACATAATGCTTTCTGTGTTCAGTGTACTCATGAACAGCTGCTTTCAGAATTGGTGATCCCCTTCTTCAGATTACAGATTCTTTGCCATTGCTCTTTGCCACACTGCCTTTAGGAGAAATACGAAGCAGTTTTCTACAGCTGTCAAAATAATATCTCCTCACAGAGTGTCCCACTGTATATTTATAGTTTTGCAAATTTTTTGTCTTATCTGTGTGATTATTTTTATCATGCTCCTTTGGACTCTCTCTAGGTCCTTTTGATTCTTGCTGAGCTACACAAATATAGCTTCCTTAGGTGCCTTTTTGGTCAATGCATTCTGTATTCAATTTGACTTCCTGCCCCTTGGATTTGCCTACCCTCTCCCCCAGAGTTACAGATCTGGGCATGTGTTTGTCTTTGCTTGAATATCCTAAGTCATATGTACATCACTCAGTGTACTGGCTAATATTTATAGTCCTGCAATCTTATATGTATTTGGTACCCTAGGGCTGCTCTATTCTTGCTTATGATTAGATGGACAGTATACCTAAGATCTGTGCCTGGCAATTATCCAAGGTGGCTGATGATCGGTGGCCTCCTCATCTCAGAAATTTGGAGAGGCAACATAGAGCTAAGCTGCGTTCAGGGTAGTGGTACTGCTGTGACAGGTATCATCTGGAGATGTGATGCTGTAGGTATCTGTGACTGAGGAGGCAGTCAAGGGAAGCTGATAAGAGAGAAGCTTAGACTTCTGAGGTGAAAGGAAAGGGTAGATGGACAGAGAAGGGAATGGAAATTGTATTGCCTTTGACTAATAGTCCCTTTATTTCCCTTGACCTTATCTTCTGTTACTATATAAGTTGCTAGTGCTCATGGTCAACTTCCCTTCACCCTTGAGCTGGTTTAATGTAGTTTCTGTTCTTATATCTATAGATATAGACCAATATATATTTTAAGCTTTTCAACTCAAATATAATTTATCTTGCTTCATTGTTCAAATTACAAAATGATTGTTTCTCCATCCTTCAATACTGATCCCCATATATGGGCAAAAATATCCAAGCAGGAATATTCTGTTTTTCTCTAGATTCGCATTCTGTTGCTGACACAGCTTGGCAGCCCTGTGTGATTGTATAAAATCTTAGTGTTGCAGTTTCTTTTGTTAAATGAGAATAAGTGAGATTCATTCGATAGAATAAGAATTTGTAAAAATTAAACTTTGCAAAATTTTAAAAAAACATTTCTCCAGTATGAGAACCAAGTTTGAGATAATTGCTTTTGAATATATGAGAAGGCAGGTGTGGCTTTTGGACCAGAGTTGCCTCTACATAGACTTCTATACAGAGGAATTTTTGGAACATATTTCTATTGCATATACTGTCTCAGTTGATGAGCTAACAGAGATTGTATGACCCACAAAAGTCCAGACTATTTAGTATTTGAACCTTTATAGGAAAAAAAAATCTGATGATTTTACTCTGAATCAGTAAAAATATCATTCTTAGATGCATTATATAATAATATATATAAAATCTGTTATTATAGACTACATTTTATTATTTTTACCATTTTCTTGGTCTTTGTTATGTATATGGCTTCTTCTATAACCTTCTGATATGTTTTATGAAATCTCAGCACAAATACAACATTTCAAAGGAAAAAATACTTGTATATAAAATGTATCTAAAATTCTTTTTCAATTTATAATTAAATATCACAAATGTAGACAGTATTCTTACAGTTTTAAGTGTCATTGTAGAGTTGAGGCCCCTTTAAGGGCCTCATATCAGAGATCTTGCATTACAGATATTCACATTACAATTCATAATGGTAGCAAAATTACTGATATGAAGTAGTAATGAAATATTTTTATGGTTGGGGAATCGCCACAATATGAGGAACTCGGTTAATGGATTGAAGCAGTAAGAGGAATGAGAACCAGTGCTTTAAGAAATGACAGCATTATTAAAACACCATGACCAAAAGAGAGGAAAGAGGGACCTAGGGACAGGAACTGAAGCAGAGGCTGTATAAGAAGATGCAAGACTTTCTCAGCCTGCTTTCTTATATAACACAAGACCATCTGCCCATGGGTGACACCACCCACACTGTGCTAGGCTCTCCCACATCTATCACTAACCAAGAAAAATGCCCAGGGGAGTATTCTATAGGCCAGTATTATGGATATTCTCTCTTCCAAATGAATTTAGCATCTGTCAAGTTGTCAAAAAATCAATAAGGACAACATAATACACATCATTGTGACATGTTAAGAGATGCAGCCACTTTTAAAGGAAAGTCTAGCAAATCTCAGGTGATATTATATTTCTTGCAGCAAGGCAGTCTAAACCCTCCTGTGGCTTCTTCTGACCTCAAGATGAAGGTTGTGTTTGTTCATTCCTTTGTAGACCCTCTGTGATCTGCACTTCAGACATGTCAGTGTGTTCAGTGGAAACTCTGCCGCCTGGTTTTCAGTAATTGAGTTGCATGTTTTCTTCTTGTTGTATTCTCAATATATTTGATATCCCAGCAATTATTTTTCATGTCATTGGTAGTCCATATAAATGCTCAACTTCTTTCATCAAATATTTATGTCATAACAGCTACTGGAAAAGAAGAATATGATACAATTGATGGGAGATGCTGTCACTTCTCTCTTACAGGACCATGGTTATTTGTTGAATGGATGGATATGGGTGTTGGGAACTGCACAGTTTCTTGAAGGTGGGTCATACTGGACAGTGATTTCCATGCAGTTACCAAGTTTTCTCGTAGCAAGTGCTGAAAGTCCAGCTTCATAAAAACATGGCCTTGGAAGCAATTACTGCAGTAACATATTGTAACCACTGTTTTTCTTGGGCTAATTTTTGGGACAGTGTTCAACAGATCCTGAGGTTTTCTGAATGTGCTGGAAATTCTTTATTTCTGGAAATTCAAGATGATCCTGTCATACCCCTGTGGGTTCTTTTTGGTATCCTGGGGCTACTTGGTCCCATCTCAGAATTTGGATATACTTTTCTGGTGCTGGACAATTCTGTATCCTGTCAATCATGTTTTAAATAAAAGCTGATTGGCCAGGCAGGGAGTATAGGCGGGTCAACCAGACAGGAAGTAGAGGCTGGGCAAGGAGAAAGTCTGGGAAGCAGGAAGCTCCCTTGGCATTCCTGGGCAGATCTCCAAGGAGGCAACATGTAAGCTGCCGGCTGAGAAAAGGTACTGGCCATGTACCTGACAATGGGTTAATATAAGTTATGGGAGCTGGTAAGACCAAACTGACTGGGTGCTTAGGCATGATTTTTTTAGCATATGGTTTTCTGTTCTGTTACTTTATCTCATTGCACATTATGGCTCTCCTTTCTCCCACTGAGTTTTGAGTTCTTTTAGGGAAAGGTACAGAATACTGACTATATATTGTATGCCTCAAGAATTTATGGAGTGAAGGAATGTACTGGGTCTTGGACATTTAGATTCAGCTTTACTACAGAAAATCAAAATAATAGTACCTCACAAACAGGTAGCAATCTAGACGTCTCTGGTTATATCCATACAGCCTCACAAATTATGAAACTATTAACATAGGTTTTTAATAATAGCTCATTTTGCCTCTTGCATTTATTCATGATATAAGATTCTGACTCATGTACATAATGTTTTGAGCAGAAACCATGGGTGTCATTTGTTTCAAATGTGTTTGTTCTTTTCTTTCGAGGAAAATATATTCAGTTTCCTAATGGCTCAGATTTCTGGTATACCGAAGCATGTAGGAAATATTGTTATGCTATAGTCATTTAATCTAGAGGTGACGGAGGCCCAGGGATTATGGTGTGTTTTTTATCAGAGGGTCTAGCTTGGACTTTATACACAAAAAGTGAAAAGCATCTCTCTAGAACTTGGTGAGCAGGTGGTGATCATACAGATGCCCCCATATTGGTTCTCTGTTTCTCTTGTTTTACTGCCCAGATCTGGTACAGCATCACAAGCCATCTGGTATAATAAATATCAAGAGAGGTTGTTTCCTCTACCAGGCTACAATAACTCAGATGGCTTTTCTGATTTCTGTAAACATTGTTGTGCTTTGGGATTACTTTGTCCTTATAACCTGAAAATGATCGTGCTATAATCTAGCCCAGATAGCTGTTTCTATTGCTATATTAAATAACTAGATACATGATCTTTGACTAATAATAACAGTAATAGCAATAGAATCCCAACAGAATCCTGTATCTTCATTCAAGAATATTGCAGCTATTCCCATAAGATTTCCTTTTTACCTTGGCCAGAAATTTACTCTAAAGAGCATTTTCAAAAAAGCCTTCTAAAATCCTTCTAAGGTAGGCATTTAGTTACAGGTTAAGTGAGACTCAAAAGTATTAAATAACTTTCCAAATGTCAGTTCAGCTGATCACCTTGCTCTGTCCTCCTCTATTTTGGTTGCTTACTTCTGAAGGGTCCAGTTTTCTTCAGCACTATACATATCTAGCCTTGTTGCCATCAAGGCTGCTGTTGTGACTCAGCAGCACTCAAGGTCAGCGAAAAATCTCACGTGGAAAACAGATGTCTGCTGAAGCATTTTCATGTGGACTTAAAACCATTCAGGGAAACCTGAGCCTATGATTCTTTGATGCCATTAAATACTTGGGCTACTCTGGTTTTCAATATTTTAAGATATACACAGGGAGCAATTTCAAGGGTTAAAAACTAGCAGAGTCTAGAATTTGATTATTCCAGGTTATATTCCCTATATTCCTAGAGACATTCTGCAATAACCTGTGGTCCTCTGGGTCTCTATTACATCATGTAGAGTAGGCACAGTGGCAATTCCCCCATGTTTGCATCATCTTAAGTAAGAGACAGACAACATAAGATGTTGTGAGCTTGGTCTCATTTTTACCGTCATGTAGAGTATCTTAAAACCTTTTTCTGTTTCTGTGATAAAATACCCTGACAAACGCAGCATAAGGAAAAAGAGTTTATCTGGGTCCCTCGAAGAGAGAAAAATAATGATGGCATACTGTAGTCAGCCCTCTTTCTCTGCTTTGTACACTCCAGAATGCTCTATCTAGAGAAGCAGCATTCCACATCAGTTCACGTAATCAAGACAATTCCTCACATTCAAGACCAGGGATTCATCCTCCACGTGATTGTAGATTCTGTCGAGCAGACGTGAGCCATCACATGGAGACAGTTATTTTATGAGAAGCACACAGGTTTACAGGAAACAGTGCCTTGACCAGTATAGCAGAGAACTGTGAGCCCCTTTGCTCTTACTGAGTACCCAGTCTAGGAATCAAAAGACATCAAGCTGTGTGTGCTCCTGTTCATTCACCCCTACAGGACCTCTAGGAAATTCTCAGCAAGAGATTCTTAAGTCATCTTCACGTAAAAACAAATGCGGTAGCAGTTTTTCTGTCAGAATACCCTCCAATGTCCAATATGAATGGAGTATCTCTGCCTACTTTCCAGAGCCATCTGACATAGCTCATGATACCAGCTAAATTGTGTAAGGAGCAAGAGTCATGTTAATACATGACTGTATGGTAGATCTTTATTATATTTTTAAATAATAGGATTTCATTATTACTTCTAGCCTTGGTATATAAGTATAGGAAGAGTCTATAAAAACACTAAATTACTGGGCTGTGGTGGCATACGCCTTCAATCCCTACACTGGGAGACAGAGACAGACAAATCTCTGTGAGTTCAAGGCTAGCCTGGTCTACAAGAGCTAGTTCTAGGACAAGCTCTAAAGCTACAGAGAAACCCTGTCTCAAAAAACAAACAAACAAAAAAAAACCATAACAAAACAACCCCACTAAGTTGTATACTTTAAAACCATGACCAAATGGCTATACTCTTTGTGAAAGGCTTCCTCCTCAAATTTCCAGGGAGAGGTCTCTTATTTGAGCTCTGGATTTTGACAAATGGAATACTTTGGGATATGGGATTTATTTCTATTGAATATCTGACTTGATTAGCATGGAGCAATCCTTGGAGAGCAGGCTAGATCCCCACCCAACCTCCTCCTTCTCGTGCTGTACAATCAGGAAAGACATTCTTCCTCCCATTGTGGCTTCCTGGGAAGTGTGCTTTACATATGCAAATGTAAGCCTCAAGTTTCACTTAATAATTATCAGCTGGAGATTCTATTGATGAGCAGCTGAAACTGCTCATCAGGAAAGAATCTGTAAGTTAACTATTTGTGGGTTCCCCTGGAGCCTGCTGCCTCAGATCAGCATCTGAATACTCTGGTGATTGCAGACCCTAGACGCTAATTTTTCCCTATTCACTTCTCCTGCCTGGCCTGAGTCTGGGAGCTCTTTAGTATCCTGCCCCTGACCCTCTTTCTGTGTTAGAGGCTCAAGTGGCAGTGGAGATTCAGCTCTATTTGCAGGAGCAGCATTGCTTACAGCTCTAGAAGTAATGACCTCCTCCTCACCTTGCAGCTGCTTTGCCCTGACTCCCACAGCCTACTATTAAAAGTTCACAGGGTGCCCTGTATGGTGTCTTCAGGATGTCGGCCCAGGCATCCTTTTGCCTTCATTTTCCAGTCTTCTGTAAGTATGCTGTCCATCTGAGGGTATCTCATAGCATAGTGGGCTATCTCTGTCCACTATGTAACTGTTGATGAACCTGGGTGGAGTTCAGTGGACTTTAGAAAGGCGCTCATTTAAAGCTCTTAGTATTCATCATTTTATAGGAATTTCTTCACTTTTCTGATTCTTAGTGAAACTATCATTTTTCAGATCTTTCTTGTATGTGTAGTGAGATGTTCCCACCTTGTTACTGGAAATGCAACCTTTATTTTCTGCTAAATGCTGTTTGGAGGCAGAAAGTGAAATGAACTATAGAAAGAGCTTACGCATGGCAAGTTACTCAAGTTCAGCAGGCTTCTGCTTCTTTCTCTTTAATATATGGACACTGAAACCTGCCTCAGAACTACAACAATGAGTTAGGCTATGTTAGATTCATCCAGGCAAAATGGACGGTAGGTAAGAGAAGTTGAACACCCATCCTCACTTTAACCTGGTTCTAGTAAGTGTCAGGTTCAATAATTACGTCCATACATTCCTGATTGTGATATTCAGGTCTGTCTGGTTGTCTCTAAGCCTTTGCAATAGCATGGTGGATTAATCAGGTCTACAGAATCCCTGTCGCTGTTGAATTTGTGCTTGAGAGGTAGAGACAGACCAAGAGGAAGGGAACATAAATGTTTGTAGTACAATCCTAATTAGTCTGGTATTAAAAACTTGAAGTCAGATATTAAGAGGTGAAAGCTGAAAGATCAGAAAAGCAGAGCAGTCAGCCACTAGAGCTCTTACCTTCATGAAATCCTCAGACCAAATGGTGTTTCCTGTCTCTGCAAGTTCTCATATTCAATAATATGAGCTCCTGTCTCCTCCTGCCTTATATTCCTGTATCCACCTCCCTACTTCTGCGATTAAAGGTCTCTGTCTCCTGGTTTTGTTTCTCTTTTAGACTGATTCAATCTGGTGTAGGCCAGGGTGGTGTTGAACTCCTGATCTTTCTGTTTCATCCTCCCAAATGTTGGGATTAAAGGTGTGTACAACCACTGCCTGGCCTCTATGGTTAAGTAGTCGGCAGGTCCACCCTCTGATCTCCAGGCATGCTTTATTTGTCAGAAACAAACAAAATATCACCACAAGCATTAGTAATTGGAGAGAGCCTTGTGATGCTTTGGAGTGGAAGGTGTGCCAGAGTTGGAGGGAGAGACCCAAGGCTTCAGAGTGCTTCTCTAAGGAGTGTTGTTGAAACAGATTTTTTCCGAAAGGATCAGAGCCAATGCTTCTCAGGGAAGCATTGCTAGGAAACATCCAGAAAGCCAGTGTGGCAGGCAGAGAGGCCACAAAGTACAGCATTGAAGTCAGAAGGCTTAGGCCAGGTAACTGTTTGTGAGACACTGTAAAGTCCTTGCGTCTGGCTTTATGTTTGATGGGAACTGTGGGAAAGAGATTGAGTTAGGTAGGTGAGTGGTTTGGTGGCCATTGCAAATGTCTAAGCAAGAGTGATTTGGTCAGAACTGAGGTTAGAGCAGCAATTTAGGTGTAATTTAGAGAAAGAACTAATATTTTAATATATTCCTGATTGGATTATGAAGAGAGGAATTCAGTGCAGTGTTGCAACAAGTATCATCATCAGAAAATACTTTTTACCAGTATAGTAAATGCCCAACAGGAATTCAACTGACTTTTATTGAGTCACAATGTGAAGCAAGTTGCACATACAGCCTTGATGTGTGAAAGAAGAGAGTCATTTCTAGGCAAAGGGCTGACCAGGCAGGCATTTCCCCCTCCCATTACCTTAGAGTATAAGGCAGTGGACATGTAAGGACATGAGAAGAGTGTAAGACCCATTCTACTTAGGAAGGATTCTTGAGCTGGTGTTGAAGGGTCACCGTTAATTCACCAAGTTAAAAAAAACAAAACAAAACAAAAAAGCTTGTAAGTGGCCTAGATCTATTTCCCCATATCCCTTCCATTTTCCTGGAACTTAGCTCACACCGTGTATATATGGGGACCCCAAAGCCATGTCTTTCTGAAGATGGGATTATGGTGTACAGGGGATTCCATAGCAATTCCTGAAGGTCCATAACCCATCCTTCTGTGTATACCTTTATGATCCTGGCACTGGTTCTGAGTCACTGGGCACCTGCTCTGCCATGACTCTTCTCTTTGGGACCATGAATTAGGATCTAACATTGCAGGCTCCTACTACCAAAGGCTTCACTTTGGTCCTGGGTATCTTTCAAGGTTTCTACTCCCTTGCACCCCAACAATTCCAGTTTTGCATTACAGTGAAGTCAAGCCAAGAGTTTTAGGGGTGGGTGGTGCTTCAGTGGTTAGGAGCACCCACTGCTCTTGCATGGATCACAACCAACTTTAAAGTCAGCACCATGGGATCTAGAACTATCTTGTGAACTGCACTAATGTATCATACAACCACACAGAATCACAAAATTAACAATAATAAAATTAAATCTTTTTAAAACAAGTTCTTAGTGAAATTACCTGGCACGAGTGAGAAGGAAACACAGAACACACAGCAAATCCGCTTAGGAGTTTATTAGAGGGTGTATATACAGGCCTGGGGAATCAGTGTGCAGAGAGAGAGAGAGAGAGAGAGACAGAGACAGAGACAGAGAGAGGAAAATGGCACATCCAGCTTTTTAAAAGCTGCCTACTGCATGCAAACGGTGGGTTGGCATGACGACGTCATATGCAGATGACAGGCTCACACATGCCTGCAAAGGTTTAGCTGAATCATACGTGGATGGAACCATACATGCACTCAGGTGGGTCACATAGAGCCCTTTTAACATTCAGGTACCTCCGCGCCCAAGGGCCTTCTGCACAGCATGGCTCTAGATCTGGAAGTGCAGCCTTATTTGTGGCTGAATAATTACATGCCACCCTTTTGTTTATATATTTTATATATTATAAACTTTTGTAGGTTTGGGAGTCTTAATGGGTGGGAATGGGGCGTCATAAGGTCTGTCATGACTGCTTCACGCTGACTTTGTGTGTGTTGTTGCTGATTTTTTGGGCATTGGAGAGATGTGATGCTTGACCAAGTCCTAGGGTGGCTGATTACTGTTATTCTGGGCTCTGACTGAAACTGACTGGCTGGCGGCTTGTAGCTCACAAGATGCTGTAAAGGCAGAAAATTATGTCTGGAAAAAATTTTAGATCCCGGTGATTAAGAGAGGAGAGCACCAAGATGGAAGACAGAGGGAGGGTTCTTTGGAAGGAAGGGAGGAGGGAATTTCCCAGGGGTTCCCAAGACCAGGGATTATAAGGGAAGAATTAAATGATACTTATTCTGGGTGAGTCTGGTCTATTTAGGTAGGTCCAATTGACTCCCTGGAGCTTATAAACAAAATGTTTGAAAAGAAATAAATTTTAGACATATTAAAAGCTTATGATTATAATGATATATTGTTGGAATGGAAGATAGGGGGAAGAAGGGGGAAATCATTGAAAAGGATAATTATTAGACCCTTTAATGTTTTGCCTGAAGTAAATCTTAAGGCACTTGTTTTCCTTTAGCATCATGCTATTAACATCCAGGAAACACTACTGCAGTCAGTGATAAACCTGTTATGTTGAAGTCTGTTTTGTGAGGTTTTTGGAGTTTGGGGCTGCAAAGTTGTTATTGTTTCTTACCACCTGGGCTTTTGACAGTCCTTGTACCTCCGGCTCTATGTTTAATGACGGTCCCTGTAATAACAGCAGAATGGTTAACTGGAAATTTAGGCATGGCATTGGAGATATGGAGAAGTTTGTAAAGCATATAGTAGAAAGAGGAAGAGGGAGAGTATATGGAGTTTTTTTGCATAGGTGAATTGAGTAAGGATGAGACTTTTATTTTTCTGGCACTGGAAAAAGCGTGGCTGATCTTGGCGTCCTCTGGAACTTAAGAGAACAGGGCCCTGGGGCCCTGTTTTAGCTACCATATTGGAGGGAGTATCTTGAGCTAGAAGAGTAAAAGGTTTAAGGTGGGACAGGTGACTCCAATGAGGAAGTTCCTCAAGCTTGGCAGCTGTGGGAGTTACAAGAATTACTTTAAAGGGGCCCTGTCATTTAGGGGAAAAGGGTGAGGGGCATTGGTCTGTGGAAGAGAATAGTACCTGATCTCCTATTGGTGGTGGGCATGAATTAGCACCTGGTTGAGGTAATGAGTAGTCCGTAAATCCCATAATAAGGAGTTTGTTTAGCTAGGATACCAGCAGAGTAAGCAGGTGATCAGGAAGGGGAGAGGATTTAGGTGAGAGGCTGGGGGTTAAAACTGGTCTCCCATACATGAGTTCAAAGGGTGAGATGAAAAGGGGGCTTTTGGGGATAGCCCTAAGCCTTAGAAGGGCCAGAGGCAAAGTTTTACCCAGTTGAGGTGAAGCTTCTGTGACAATGTAACGAGAACATTTTCTAAGGAACTGTTAGTTCGTTCTACCTTCCCTAATGACTGAGGGTGGTGTGGGATATGAAAATGCCAGGGAATGTTAAGAACCTTAGACAAATTTTGGGAAATCTGGGAAGTAAACTCTGGACCATTATCCAACTGAAGAGAGGTTGGGATTCCAAATAGGGGGATGGTTTCTCGGAGAACATTGGAAACTATCTGTGCCCTCTTGTTAGTGGGGAAATGGTCCAATCCACGGAAGGCAGTTACTTATGACTCATTTATTTTTCTCAGTGCTACCCTGACATTAAGGCTATAACCTTAGACATTTGGAGAAAGGCACCATGACCCCGCAGGCAGAAGACTTAGAGTTAGCTTTTAAGGTGTGATGTGGGAGTGTTCTCCTGTATTTTGTATTACTCTTATTGGTTGAATAAAGAGCTGCCTGGCTTATAGATAGGTCAGCCCTTAGGTGGGCAGAGTAGACAGAACGGAAGTTCTGGGAGGAGAAGAAAGGAAATGGGCCAGATGCCATGAGGCTCCCGTCAGAGATGGAGGTACCTTAGGACCGTCCGGTAAGTCACCCACCTTGTGGTGACATACAGACTTTTATAATGGGTTAGTTTATGAGGTGAGGGCTAGCCGGGAAAAGGCTAGAGATAATGGGCAAGGCAGTATTTAAATGAATCCAGTTTGTCATGTGGTTATTTCGGGTGCAGGCGAACTGGGGAACATACAACCCGCACACACCTCTCCTCTATTTACAACAAAGGTGTACCATGCAAGGAATGACAAAGCACAAAATCATATCACATGCGAACCATGGCCTCCCAACCAGCCAAGGTGACAGATTGCCAAATCCATTTTGTGCTGTTCCCTTGCCCCCCCCCACCTGCCTCGGAGCTTTAGTGAGGCATCCCAAAAATGTGGAAGGATTTTTCTTCATATATTGAATTATCTCTGATAGCTTAGTACAGTTTACTGGCTTGAGGGCAGGAGGCAAGTCAAAAACTCCTCCCTAGCTAAAAATCCCATCTGAAGTGTTATAGTCCCAGTAAGGTTCCTGCTCAGGGACACCTCTGCCCCCAGAGGGTGTGTTTCATGAGTTTGGTGAATCCCATCTGCATGTAGTCTGGCCTGCTCCCAAACTCGCCTGTGCTCCCCAGGACATAGGTTATTAGATAAGATCATATAGATATCATGAAAGGTGAGATATAAGACTGGGTAATATATTGGAATTGTTTTATGAAATTGACAGAATTAGATGTATAGGACCCCAGATTTTGTTCTACATGGGAGAGATCTGAGAGTGAGAAAGGAATGTGTACCCTAATCAATCCATCTATGCTGGCCACCTCTCACAACGGGTGGTGACAAGCAGTGGGCTTGTCTTGGTTAGGTTTGGGTTCCATAGCAGCACACGAGCCTGTGAGTGGAGGGGTAAAGGTGGGTGCCAGTGCTGGGCGACTGCTGTGGCCAGGTACCAGAGAGGAAGAATGATTCATCGGGGCTGCTGGAGGAGGTAGTGTGGGGGAAGAGAGAGCTGAACAGCAAGCAGAGGGAGGTGGTGAGACAGAGGGAAGTAAAGGAGCTGAAGTATTTATTTGTTGAGGTACGCAAGGTGTGGATTCCTTAACAGGGTCCAGAGCAGTAGCTAAAGGAACTGGCGTAGGAACAGGAATAGGAGGTAAATGGACAAGGGTAGAAGCTGGGTTGAAGGAACTGTGATAGGAGCTAAAGGGGCAGAAATAGAAACTTGGACTGAAAGAGCAGTGGCTGGTGCTAAAGGGACAAGAGTAGAAATTAGGACTAAAGGAGCAGTATCTGGAGCTAAAGGGACAGGAATAGAAGCTGGGGCCTAAGGAACAACTGCAGTAGCTAAAGGGAGAGGAATAGAAACTGGGGAAGTAGGGGTAGCTGCCCACTGAGGTCAGTAAGGCCGGGTTTTGTTAGCAGTGTCCAGAGCAGAAGCGGAGGGTTCTTCCAGTACAGATAGCCAGGAACATGTGAGCCAATGAACAACTTGCAAGGACAGAGGGCTTAGGCTTAGAGCTTAGATAGTAAAAGGCTTGTGTGTGAGGAAACTCCTTCCATTTATTTGTGCCCTCACAGTAGTTAGAAAGCTCCCATAAAATACCGGGATCAAAGGTGCCTTTAGGCAGCCACTTTGGATTGCCATATAATTGTTATGAGGCCATTTTTTTTTTTGAACAAAGATGGACAACTGTGGGAATCTGTAGGTAGGGCATTAAGGCCTGGAGTTTCAGGGCCTCTAAAAGGCATCCCAGTGGAAAGCCTGGATTGATGTGCTTTTATGGCTTGCTGCCCATAGCTGAAACCATGAAAAACCCACAAAAAACAGTGACATCACAAGGTGCACAGGGAGAGGACTCTCAGCTGTGGGCAGGGTATGAATCAACGTGAACATCCACAAGTGGAGTGTTATGGCCTGGCTGAATCCAGATGGGGTGACTCAGAAGCCAGAGAGGCCAGAGGCCGCTGTGAGTGGCCTTTTACGGCAAGTGGGAAAAAAGAAAAGAAAGAAAAGAGAAGAATCTGAGGGACCTTGGGTGCCCAGTCATGGTTGGATCAGCCCTGTGCCATTCCAAACAAAATTTTGGTTAAGGGAAGCAATCCAGAGATGAATGTCAGCAAAAGGCTCAACCGTAGCCTTGATGACCATGGTTATGGGTAGTCCTCCCATTTCTAGGAACACTAGAAGATTGCCAGAGCTCAACAGTCTATTCCTAGGTTCAGAGAAATGGTTGATCTGACCAGAATGGGGGAAACTCAGCAATTGAAGTTGCAGTTGTGGTGAGAAATCACACAGGCATATGGAACATTCCAGATCCCAACCCCAGGAGGGCCTGGGGTGAGAGAGCCTCCCTAGTCTCATGGAACCAGTGAAATTACCTGGCATGAGTGGGAAGGAAACAGGGAACATGCAACAAACCCTCTTAGAAGTTACAGACCTGGGGAATCAGTGTGGAGAGGGAGAGGGAGAGGGAGAGGGAGAGGGAGGAGAAGATGGTGCATCCAGCATTTTAAAAGCTGCCTATTGCATGCACATAGGAGGTTGGCATGACTATATCATACACAGATGATGCAGCTGACAGGCTCACGCATGTGCACAAGGATTTGGCTGAGTTATCTGTGGATGGAACCACGTATGCATGCACATAGGTCACACAGGGCCCTTTAACATTCAGGCATCTCTGCACCCGAGTGCCCATCTGCACAACATGGCTCTAGACCCAGAAATGCAGCCTTATTTGTGGCTGAATAATTACACTTAGTTTTTGTTCTTGTTTTTATCAGATGTTTATATCCACTCTATTATAAAATCCCCCAAAGAGGAAAAATATTACCATCTGTACAATGTAAAGATGACAGGTTTGGAAACTAGTGGGTACTAGCAGAGTTTGTTAGCCAAACCTGTATCTTTCTCTGTGCAATGTGAAGTGCTGTTCTGAAACAATGACATTATTTTAAGCTGAACTTCTGATAAATATCTCCTGCTGCCTTCTTCCCTAGTCTACCCTAGTAAAAAGCCATCCTTCATTTCTTATTTCCTTGAAATTGCTCATTTGGATTTGTGGAGAACGTAACTGATAGCCTTCCTGTATTTCTCTAACAACATAACTCTCAGTTATTGGATTCTAGCACTAATGTTAGTTAAGGTGACTGACTGTGGGGGAAGGGGGCAGGGGCTGTCCAGGCAAGCTTTACCTTGTATTTAATTTATAATAAAACTGAGCATGATATCATTCTTTTAGGTCATATGGCAATTTATAGTAGCTGAATAGTATGAAAAAATTGTCTACATTCACAAAAAGGATTGCTTCGGTTTCTGTTTGAAATGTAGAAAAGCACTGTGTCTGTGGCAGTCTTCCACGGTGCCATGGGGTAACTCTGCAGTCATCACTAACATTAATTAAATACAAATGGAGCCCTATCTGTCTTTGATATCAAGCTCTTCCTGATAATCCAAACCTTTCTTTTCAGTGTCTTTACTGAGTTTAGCTCCCTGATGAACACTGAATGGTGAAGGTGGCCTATATGGAACTTGACATTCTCAGGTTAAGCAAAGATGATGGGGCTTGCTGGGATCTGTGTCAAAATCAATTGAGTGGAGAAGAGGTAAGAACTATCAGAGGGCCTTGAGAGTATGGTTCAAGTCATCCCTCAGCAATACTATAAGGTTTGCTGACAGGTCTGATCACTCATGTGATTGCTCATTTACAGGAATTAAGTGAAAATAGGTTAGGGAGATGGCTCAGTGCAGAGAACTCTTACAGCACAAGTGTGAGTATTTGAGGTTAGATCCCCAGCATCCACATAAATCCAGCATAAATATAGCAGCCTGCTTGTAATCCCAGCTTTGTGGGGGAGCATGGAATCCTTGAACATGTTGGCTAGCTATAGTAGCTCACCAGTGAGCTTTGGGTTCAGCAAAAAGATTCTGCCTTCATATCTATGATAGAGCACAATCAGTGTAGATGCTCAAAGTAAACTCACATTTGCACACTCAAATGTACACAGGTGCTTATGCATGCACATACCATACATACATGCATACACACAGGAGAAGAAAAGAAAACTTCCTGTGCATAATTTCTAATGATCAGTATGGAAACTGTCACTGACAGAAATCGGAAAGAATCTTTCTTCAGATTGAGTCTTTTAGTCCCAAGCTGTCCATGACATTTGTAATCTTCATCTGAGAGAAGGTTACCAAAGTCTGAGTGGGCTATTTTCTCATTCCCATCACATGCTAGGAGAGAAAGCACAGTAGTTCAGTCCTCATACAGCACCATTGAATAGCAGCTGAAATCTTCCCAATCTCACTGGTTGGCCAGGGATGGCATGTCTTCACCACCAAAGGGGTAGAATTAAAAGTGTGTACCACAAAACCCAGATTATATGGTACTGAGAATAGAACCCAGGCTTCTGGCTTTCTAGTCAATCCATATACCAACTGAGCTATATCCTTAGCCCACCAATGAACCCTTTTAAAATATAGATCTTATTTAAATTATATGCATATGGCTGTATCTGTATGTACTAGTGAGTACAAGTGCTCAAAAGGTGAGAAGGGGGTTTTAGATCATCTGCAGCTAGAGTTATAGGTGTTTGTGGGCCCCTGGACATGAGCACTGAGAATTAAATATGTCATCTGCAAGAGCAGCGAGTGCCCTTAGTCTATAGTTATAACCCTTTTGAACTCTTCTTTGTAGTAGTTCTTGTCTCTTCACTGAAGGTCTGGATTTTGCTGGACTGCCATAGTTTAGAAGTACGGGTGGATGGTGTCAAAGTTCTGTCTGTCTGCTTCTTGCCATTCAGCTCTTTATTTCTCTATGATGTGAATTGGGTGTTGTTGCCCATACTTTCCCTTAAAAGAAATCATTCCAATCATTTTTGAGTGCTGAATATATCCACCAAGGATGGCAATTTAAAGTTCATGTTAAGCAGAGCTTCATAAACTGGATACAGCATATTGTTCCACAACCCGAGTTTGATTTTGAAAGAAAAATTTAAAACCTTGTTCAAGAATCGTCCATGTGGCCAACTGGGTTTGTTTTATATTTAAGCTACAAAGAAACATGTGTACACACAAACACAGATACACTCATACATACCACCTTATCAGAACATTTTAAATAACATTTTACCATAAAATATAATGTTTCTAGCACACCTGACTTGTGACTGTTAGAAACAGTATTAGTTATACAAGGACTGAATATTTCATTGAAATTTATACATTTATCACACAGATTTTTAAAGAATTCTTTAAGAGAGAGTTCTTGAGAATAATTCCATGGGGGAGAGAATAGAGATCGTGCTGCAGATCAAAGAGAGTGGAATCCATACCTCTTTCCCTCTGGTATAGTGGTGGTGGATTCTTTTTCAAAGCTTACAAAGTCTTTTCTTATTGTCATTCTTCCTTTGCCAGAAGATAGCTGAGGCCTTTGTTGGAACTCATGCTTGGTTGTTTTGTTTTGTTTTTCCCTCCCCTCTCCTTCCTTCCCCTTTCCTTTGCCAAAGATACCTTCCAGAAAACCACTTCAGGAAAATCTTTGGGTGACATATTCTCTGACAACAGTCAGGCAGTCCTTGTTGCGTTTTGTTTCCCTTTGCTTTCTCAGTGCAAATGTGGTGCTATACTTCTGGAAACCTTTATGATTTCAGACCATGGTGTAGCTAAAAGTGTACCTGTAACTCGCCCTGGTGCACACACTGCCTACAAGTACAAAAACTGGTGACATATTAGTATGCTGAGCTCTCATACAGTGTTTGGGGAGCATGCTTCTTTTTAAGTGAAGCTTTCCAGATCAGTTTCAGCTTTTTAAACTTTTCTAAAATGATTTTGTCTTCAATGTTTCATCTGTTTTGCATTTTGAAGTGATAATGAAGGAGTGTATGAAATTTCTATATTTCAAGGAGGACATTGTGTGTGTGTGTGTGTGTGTTTGTGTTTTAATGACAAGATGAAAACATTGCCTATGTTATGTGGAAGTAGAAACATGCAGAAATTCAGTGTAACTCAGCCCTGTGGACATCTCCGAGAAAAGAGGAGCAGCCTGGCTACTGGACCTGCTTCATAGACAACCCTAGTCGAGCCAGGAGGAAGATTAGGGGACCGAATGGCCCATAAACCTTGAGGATCTAAAACACCATTATCTTAGCTACTTTTCTGTTGCTATAATAAAACACCATGACCAAACATATTATATAAGAAAGACTTTATTTGGGTTTATGATTTCAGGGTTATTGATGGTGTAGGGAAGGCTTGGTTGCAGGTACAAGAAGCTGGTGTTCAACACAAACCATAGGCAGAAAATGAAAACTAATAATGTCATGGCTTTGAAACCTCAAAGATTGCCCCCAGTGACATACTTCTTCTACCAAGGCTATGCTACCTGAAGAGTGCCATCAACTGGGAAACAAGTATTCAAACATCTGAGCCTGTGGAGGGCATTCTCATTCAGTACCACAATCAGGAAATGGGCATTGCTGTTCATGTGACATGAGCTGCTTCAAGAGGGTAGTAGAAGTAAAGGCAAGGGAACAGGACCCTGGTGAGAGCCACACTGCTGTAAAGGGGTAAGGCTTTCTTTGTACCCGAGCCAGAGGGTCTGGCATGATGCACAGGACAGTCTTCTCTACTTTGGTTACATGTGAGAATCTCATGCAGGGCTGCTTTCTGTGCTGAGAACTAGAGGCCTCAACTCAACTCAAGAGGCTTTTAGCTTACTCATCTGATTAAGGCCTGTGTATACACCAGGTAGTAGGGTAGCTACACTTTGAAATATATGAATGTGTATAATATGTGTCTGTGTGTGCATATGAGTAAGTCAGAAGAGGATGTTAGGCATCCTGCTTCACCTATTCCTTTCAGATAGAGTCTCTTTTCATTGAACCTGGAACTCACCATTTTTCTGCTATGCTGATTAGCCAGCAAGCTGCAGTGGTCTTCCTGTCTTGCTATGAGGAGCCTCGTGCTTGCATGAGAATCATTCTTGAACTTGACATGATGGACTTCTGCACATTTTCAAACTACCAATGTGATAAAAATGAGGTTGAAGGACATTAATTCATAAGATCTATGTGGAAAGCTGTGAGAATAATGAGAATAAGGATATATTGGAGGCAGGTGATTAACCAAGAAGCCCAGAATGATGTTTTAGTGCAAAGACTTAGAGACCTTGCACACAAAAGATCTCCAAATCTGAGTTCGTTCTTATTGTTTCTAAATCACATTCTAGGATATAGCCACATTCATTTGACATCTTGACATATGAAGGTTAGAACCATGCCAGGAGTACAGCTTTCTTTAACTATGGCTCTGAGTGCAGGATTTTGGTACCTATATTCAAGGTCTGACTAGAAGATCCAAAGGCACAACCAAGTCTGGCCCAATCTGGAAATGAGTACTGCGACTGTGTCCAGTTACAAGTGAGTGACTGATCCTATACCAAGTGACATGCCAGCCAGCCATCGAGATTACAGGATAGTCAACACATACAAATTGATTATCATTTAGGACATTGTGGACAACAGGTCTCTAATCCCTGTCATTGCACCACACGAAGATTGGTTTTCAATTTTCCCTCTTTGTTCTGAATCTTAGATGTTTTACTTCTTTATTCAGAGCATTCATCTCGAGTGGATTCAGAGATTCAAATCCAATGATAAAGTTCTTGCTTGTTCAGAATTTATGGAGGGGGGAGAAAGCACTTATCAACTGAGGTTTTGAATAATGTCTTGGTTGACATTTCTTACTCAAAGTGGGCTAGCTAGAGTAACACATGTGCATATACTTTATCATAGAAAGAAACACTGGGTTCATAAATAGACGGAAGAAACAGAGAACAAAGTTAGGGTTAGGGATGGGGCTGGAGGAAGAATGAAGAAAGATATTACATAATCTCAGCTGAGTCTCAGTGCTGGTTAATAAGTACATATAGCCACAGCTCTGTCTCAGCATTTACATGTGGGCACACTGAGTTACAGAAAAATGCAGTGCTTTGCTTAAGTCTGTGAACTAGTAAATAGAAGGTCAGAGTTTAAGCTTAGTTATTCTTAATTCCCATTGTTCTCCAGTTTCTTTGATTTTCTAGTGGCCTTGGTTCTCTCTCCCTCTTCCTTCAACATATTATAGTCTCTCATTAAATAACCGGTTGTTTTAGACATATTAGGTTTGTATTTTTTTTTTTTTAATTTATTCATTTATTTTTGTTAAAAGCAAAGTTTACATTTACTCCCCTTGTTCCCGGCCCTCCCGCTCCCCCACTACCCCCCTGCCCTCCCCCTGCTTCCTTAAGATGGTGCAGGTTACCC
>JAQHUG010000067.1:6710432-6736612 GCA_028555095.1 Dicrostonyx torquatus | reverse complement strand
GCCCTCTCCAAGGGCTTACCTCAGTCAAAAGGGCCGAGTTCTCCTCCGGTGGGGGTGGCTAGATCCGAAGCCCTCTCCAAGGGCCTGCCGTACGGGCTTAGGTTTGTATTTTTCAGAGCTTTTTAAATATTTTATCTCTAGAGGTTGCAAACTCTTCCCTCTGTCTCTTCTTCACATCCCTGTTAAGTGCAGCTAAAGAAACTGCTATCAGACAGTGTCTTCCATGGTTGGACTATAGATCATTGTGGTCATTTTATCAGTCAGGGGCCTCCAGAGAAGCAGAACCATGTATATTTTCACTGACACACTTACATGAGAGTGCCTACATGCGCACACACACACACACACACACACACACACACACACACACACACACACACACACACCCGAGAGAGAGAGAGAGAGAGAGAATATGAGAATGATTGTTTTTGATTGACTAGACTGAATAAACCTTTTGCAGATCAGCAGGTAAGTCAGCAAACTGGAAGCTCAAGGTGAGCCAGCACATAGCGGCCAATGCAGTCTGGAGGCCTGTGGTCAAGTAGAGGCAGTGATCAGTCTAGCCCACATGCCAGCAGCCTAGAGACCTGACAATGCAAGTGTTTTAGTTCCTTCTGTTGAATGTATAAGCAGGAGAAATCTGACGTCCAGGTACAAAAGTGGTCAGGCAAGAAGGACTTCTGTTCTTCAGAGAAATAGTTGACTTGTCTGCTCCAATCAGTCCGCATACTCTTTTACTGTTTGGATGAGGCTCATGCACCCTAGAGAAGGAGTTCTTCTTTACTCACTAGACTGATACAAATGCAAATGCCATATTTTTTTAAAAAAAATGCATCTATTGAAACACCAAATGTCTAGGAACCTCATGATCCAGTTAATTAGAAATGTAAAACTGACCATCATAGTACACAGGCAGGTATTAGGTTACTACAAATATATGTGTATTTGAGACTAGGCAATTAGAAACTCACACACAAAAAAGTTAAACTTCATGGACACACTAAGCCTGTGATCTGTAGACTCATCCTTTTGAGCATGGTGTACACTGACTACTTTAGGTAGAGAAGGAGTTGCATGTGTGGCAGCTCTATACCAGCCAATGATGTTAGGGACAAGACTTTGTACTTGTGGGATGGCAGGGGTAATTGCTGGGTCTTTACAACTGATAGTTTAAGAAAACCTGGAGTGGTCGCAGTTGTTTACTTAGACCATGTAATCTAATTCTGGGAGGGTTAATTGTAGAATCTGACCCATAAGACATACTGCAAGAGAAGGCTATGACTACAAAGCTACAACTTGCTCTTTACTCTTATTACCTCCCACTAAAGGTTTGGTGAAGCCCACTGAACAAAGCTAGGAACTAGCACATCAGGAACAAATAAAATAATCCAAATAAAAGAGAGCAGACTATCAACATGGCAAGGCAATGGTGCCTCCTCCGAGCCCTCACATCTAGTTGCTCAGTGACAGAATTACACAGCCAGGTCACTCCAGGGTTTCTCTGCACAGGAAGCCAGAGCTTAGAGGGAGTCTGCATTTCTCCCCTTTATCTTTTCCTCCTCCTTCCTCCTCCTTCTTCTTTCCTTCCTTCCTTCCCTTTTTTTGTTTTTTATTTGTTTCTTAGTATGTATCTTTGGCCATTCTGTAACTCGCTATGTAGACCAGGCTGGTCTCAAACTCTTGGAGATCTGCCATATATGTGCTGGAATTAAAGGTGTGAGACCCCACATCCAGCTTCCCCCTTTTTCAAAAGAAGAAACTTTTGAAAAGGTCAGGGCCTTAGACAATGTGATGTGGCTTCAAAACAGACTAGAAAGGACACTTATGTGCACTATTGGCATATTTTCCATCCCAGGCTCTGGCACAATGTGATATTTGCCCTTTTAGGTGTCATTTCTTCTCACAAAGGATTGCATTTTTCTTTTCTATGTGCTTATAGGTGACAAATTTGCAGAGTCCTGAAAAGCAAGAAAACTTCTGCAAATGCTTGAGAACTAAGTTTAATTAAAACTAAATATGGCCCAGAACAGGCTGGAAATGGATTCAACAGGAATGTGATTTTTCTAAAAGCTTATAATTTTCATAAACAGGCCTGTGGGCTGTGAGGAAAGGAGCAAGAGGATAGGAAATGAATCTGGTACTGGACCTGCCTTCTACGTTTTTCTGTGTGTGTACCTTGACATAGTAAAGGCCAGGTGCAAAATGATGGGAGATGTCCCATGTGAAAATTATTTCAGAGGAAGCCAAAGCTTGTGGCCACCTGCTTACATGTTGCAGTCCTATGCTCAGAACATCTGCTGTTATTAACAGGTTAAATTCTATCTGCAACTCTAGCTTAACCTCTTTGAGATGGGGGTTATAGGAATCCCTATCCGGCAGGTACCTCTTAGGAGGAGGCATAGACCTTTTTGTTGTTGTTTCTACCTCAAGCCTCCAACCTTGTTGCTATGCCACCATTTATGTTTTTCTTTCATAGAAGGGATTAGAAGATATAGCATTAAAGTAAACTGCTAGGTCCTGTGGCTAACTTTCCAGAGATCCTCAGGACCTTGGGTCTTCAGAGCTTCCTGCGTTCCTAATTCTTTCGTGAAAGAAATAGCCCTCTTATTTCCAAAGACCTTTAACTCAGCCCCTTATGTGGGGTCATAGCCAGGTGTGGCATCAAGGAGAGTTCATTTCCTTCCTGCTGTGAAGTTTAATAGTGTCAGTCTTCTTGTCTATACAGGCTTAGTGACTACCTTGTCCTCTGATAATTAAGGCACTGTGTGTGTAGGATAGAGTGTGCAAGAAACCCCTGTGGAGAGTCTGCCTTCTCTTATCAAGGAGATGTTCATCTTTATCTACTCTTCTCCAAGGTACACATTCACTAAGCTATTCTACCTATCTCCCCCTCCCACACATACTTTTAAAGATGGGAGCTCAAACTCTGTGTACCTGAGGATGACCTTGAACTTTTGATCTTCCTAAGTGCTGGGGATGTAGGTATTCACCAAGGTCAGGTGCATCAAAGGAGGCTAAGGCCTCATACTTGTCAGGCAAGCATTCTTTCCACTGAGCATAGTCCTGACCTGTACTGTTTAATTCTCTTGGTGGAACCAAACATGGAGGCTGCTTTCAAAAGCTGGGGAGAGGGGGCTTGTAATTAACTAGCCCAGTGTAGACCAGGCTATTCTTGAACTCACAGAGATCCGCCTGTCTCTGTCTCCCCAGTGCTGGGATTAAAGGTGTGTACTACCACACCTTGAACTCACAGAGGTCTGTTTGTCTCTGCCTCCAGGCTTTGGGATTAAAGGCATGTGCTACCACACCTTGAAGTCACAGAGGTCAGTCTACCTCTGTTTCCCAAGTGTTGGGTTTAAAGGTGTATACCTTTACAGTACACTCCTGGTCCATCTGTGATTTATGTCCTCTGCAGATTCTGCCTCAACCTTGACTTGTAGTTCATGGCAGTGGAATTCTGTAAGCCTTATTGCACTGATAGGATCAGGAGTGTATACAGCTGACTCTAATGTGACTTTGGGTTAAATAAAATAGCAGTTATCTGTAAGGACATAAAATGTCCTTGGCAGAGACAAATGCCCATGCAGCATAGGCAGCATAGGTGAAACACATAGTGTGTATGATTCATACCTTGATGGTACAGTTTGGAATCTCAGCCTGGACTGGGCTGCAAGCAAGACAACTTGGGTTGTGGACAAATAGAAGTGCATTTTAACCAGTTAGGGAGATGGTCATTCTCCAGTCATGAGAGTTACAGATTGAAAGCCTCTGAGTCAGCTGCACTGAGGCTGGATCAACCAAAAAACTGTAGCAGCCTTGTGTCTCTGGAATTCTTAATAGTCAACCTGCATTGGGTACTGATATATATGGTAACTGCCTTGGCAACGTGGTTTTTTTTTCAGATTATAAAAATGAAAAAAAAACCAATTGGTTAGCCTTGATTATATGCTTATATGTAACATTATACAGGCAGAGGAGGTTTTCCTTGGGAGGTGATGCTTTCAAAACAGGGTTTGGAAGATGACTTTAGGCATTCACTTAAGAAGAACTTCACTTGATTCCCCTTTTCTCCTTCTACATTCTCAAGCTCCCACATCTCAAACTTTCCATTCCTTCTTATTCATACATGTTATGTGACTTCTTGTTAAGAATGTCCATTTTCAAACATGTCATATGGAGAAGAAGGCATAGTGTTTAGGAACAGTATTAAGACTGTCTTTTCCTAAACAGTCTTATTTTTATTACCATAATAAAACATCCTGTTCTCGCTTTTTTTTTTACCATTTTAATATGTATGTTCTGAATTATCATTCACAGTCCATCTGCTTTCCTGCTAAGCAGTGGGTTTGTGTCAAGAGCTTGGGGAGGTAGTGCTGGGGTTCCTGGAGGTAAATTTGCTAAGCTGATGCTTCCTTGGTCTCTCCTCCGATAGATGGGAAGCCTGTGTCTCTGTCTCCCCTGGAGTCCCAAGCCCACAGTCCCAGGTACACTGCATCCAGCCAGCGGGAGCGGGAGATCCTCGAGGTTCGTGTCCGAGAGGTGGAGGAGGAAAATCGTTCTCTGCGCAGGCAGCTCAGCCTGGCCCAGGGTCAGGGCCCTGTTCAACGCCGTGGGAACCACTCCAAGACCTACTCCATGGAAGAGGGAACAGGGGACAGTGAGAACCTGCGGGCTGGCATTGTGGCAGGCAACAGCTCTGAGTGTGGACAGCAGCCAGCTGTGGAGAAGTGTGAGGTGAGGAGCACAGGCGTTGGGAGAAGTGGCTACTCAGAGCCCCTGTTACTGCTTATCCCTGCAAATGCCTCCTGAATACATTACCAGGGCCCTGAAAAGAGGTGGATTTATTAACTCAGTGCAAAACCACATTGATCACAAAACTTTATTGAATGGCCACAAAGACTTTTAATCTCATTGTGTCTCAATTTCCCCATCTGGTAAACAGAAGCATAATGGATGCAACCTGTCTCTGGTTTCTTCGTGTCTCATTAGGAAATGCTCAGGTTTTCACACCCTGTCTCCATCCTGGGAATTCAGTTCCTTACAATGTAGAATGGCTCATCCAGAGATACAGTTCCATTATATAGTTTATTACTTTGGCCAGCCTTCTCTTTTCTGTGTATGAACAGTCTCTGCAGTTCAGAACTAGAGTGCTGTTGCCTATCAAAACCCACTCTCTGAGGTTTCATATCTCAGTACTATTTTCTTCCTGGAATGTACTTCCTTTCTTAGTGAACCAATGGAATTTTGCAATTCTTATCTATCTTTCTGTAATGTGCTTGTCAGACTCAACCTCCTTTTTACCATGTGTATATATGCACTAAGAACATGTATGTGGCTTCTCTCTCTCTCTCTCTCTCTCTCTCTCTCTCTCTCTCTCTCTCTCTCTCTCTCTCTCTTCTGGTTCTTACTGTGTAGGTGAGTTAGGCAAGTGCTTGCTTAAAGCAAGAGTGAATAAGGACTCAGCCGTGGTAGTTTCTGTTTTGAGTACTGAGCACTTTGCCTAACTTCTTGGGACTCATGGATGCCTCAGCAGTGAACATCTAAGGCTGATTTTTATGGAATTTTGGAGGCCATTAATTCGATGGCTTATGCCGAAGATACTTAGTGTGCTTTCAGTTAGTATTCTTTTTAGCTAAGTACAAATGATACTGGCTGGGTTTTCTTAGGCTGTTTCCTAGAATAAATATTAAGCTTTATCCACACTGAAGTCATAGCTCTTCATTTCAAGTTTAAGCCATAGCATCTGCCCCATGAATTGATTTATTAATGATTTGGCAGTACCATCTGTATGTCACATGGCAGGAGGGCTTATTGAGTGATGAAGATGAAGATGAAATTGTATAGAAATCTAATATCAAGAGATGAGAACTTAAACAAGAAATGAAATGGAAAGGATCTAGTATGTCTAGTCTAATACAAGTCTAATTGGAACATGCCCTAGTGGAAGGTATCTAGTAGTTGGCTATTCTGTTTTGTTTCTGTTGCTGTGATTTAAAAAAAAAGTATATTCTTTCCTGTTTGGGTGGAATGTTCTATAGATGTCTGTTAAGTCCATTTCATTCATTACATCTGTTAGTTTTCTTATTTATCTGTTAAGTTTCTGTCTGGTTGACCTGTCCACTGGTGCAAGAGGAGTGTTGAAATCTCCTACTATTAGTGTATGGGGTTTTATGTGTGCTTTGAGTTCTAGAATGTTTCTTTTACATATGTGGGTGCTTTTATATTAGGGGCATAGATATTGAGGATTGAGTCTTCATCCTGATGAATTTTTCCTGTTTTGAGTATAAAGTGTCCTTCTCCTTCTTTTCTGATTGATTTTAGTTTGAAATAAATTTTGTTAGATATTAGTATAGCCACACCTGCTTGTTTCTTAGGTCCATTTGATTGGAAAACCTTTCCGAACCCTTTACTCTAAGGTAGTCTCTGTCTTTGAGGTTGAGGTATGTTTCTTGTAAACAGCAGAATGTTGGATCCTGTTTTCTTATCCATTCTCCTAACCTATACCTTTTTTATAATTGAATTGACTCCATTGATATTAAGTGATATTAATGACCAGTAGTTGTTAACTCCAGTTTTTGTTTTGTTTTGTTTTTTGGTTTCTTTTTTTTTTTTGTAGTAGTGTTTGTGTGTTTCCCTTTTTTAAGTTGTGCTAGTGGACAGTTGTCAGATGTCTGTGTTATTATGGGTGTTTTTTGTTTCCTTGGGTTGTGTTTTTCCTTCTCGTACTTCCTGTAAAGCTGGGTTTATGGCTACATATTGTTTAAATTTGTTTTTGTCCTGGAATATCTTGTTTTCTCCAACAATGGTGAATGGAAGCTTTGCTGGGTATAGCAGTCTGGGCTTGCATCCATGGTCTCTTAGTGTCTGCAGCACATCCATCCAAGACCTTCTGGCTTTCATGGTTTCCACTAAGAAGTCAGGTGTAATTCTGATAGGTTTACCTTTATGTGTTACTTGACGTTTTTCCTTTGCTGCTCTTAACATTCTTTCTTTATTCTGTATGTTTTGTGTTTTGATTATTATATGGCGAGGGAACTTTTTTTTTTTTTTGATCTTGTCTATTTGGTGTTCTGTATGCTTCTTGTACCTTCATAGGAATATTCTTCTTTAGGTTGTGAAAGTTTTCTTCTATAATTTTGTTGAATATATTTTCTGGGCCTTTGAGCTTTAATTCTTCTCCTTCCTCTTCCCCTATTATTCTTAGGTTTGATCTTTTCATGGTGTCCCAGATTTCCTGGATGTTTTGTGTTAAGAATTTGTTGGATTTGCTGTTTTCTTTGATCAATGAGTTTATTTCCTCTATAGTATCTTCAGTGTCTGAGATTCTTTCTTCTATCTCTTGTATTTTGTTGGTTACACTTGTCTCTGTAGTTTCTGTTCGTTTACCCTGATTTTCTATATCCAGCCATACCTTGGTTTGTGTTTTCTTCATTATCTTCATTTCAGTTTTCTAGTCTTTCTTGATCTGTTTCCATTACCTGTTTGAATGCTTTTTCTTTCTTTTCTTGGGTATCTTTGATGTATTTATTCATTTCTTCTAACTTTTTGTTTGTCGTCTCATCCATTTCTTTTTTTATGTTTATTTGTTATGTATACAGTATTCTGTTTGCAAGTATGTTCTGCAGACCGTAAGAGGCACCAGACCCCATTACAGATGGTGACAGCCATCATGTGGTTGCTGGGAATTGAACTCAGGACCTTTGGAAGAGCAGGACCTGCTCTTAACCACTAAGCCATCCTTCTAGCCCCTCATCCATTTCCTTAAAGGAGTTTTTGATATCCTGTTTAAGGGACTCTGTTATTTTCATAATGTTACGTTTAAAGTCGATTTCTTCTACTTCCTCTGGAATAGGATGTTCAAGTCTTCTTGTAGCGTGTTCATTGGATTCTGGTGTTGTCATGTTGCTTTTTAGGTTGTTGGAGGAATTCTTCATTGGCTCCTGCCCATCTCTTCCTTCAAATGCAGCCAGGAGAGTCTTGGCTTCTTGGTCCAGTGTTTGCTGTGACTGACTGTGTACTTGGGGGGTTTTCTTGGTCTCCCACTCTTAGGATCCCTTGGAACTGGGGCTGGCTGTGCTGGTGGATCTAAGTACCCCACAGATTGAAAGGAGTTTCCTTTGGCTGAATCTCCTCAGTGCAGGAACAGGACCTCTACCTGGGTCAAGCACCTCACAGACAGTAGGGCAGGCTTGGGTAGGCAGGTTTCTGTGGAACAAAGAAGCCCTTGCAGCAGGAGCTTGAGGGGCTCTGTACCATTCCTGGACCAGCAGGCCAGGTATGCACACACTTCTCTGGATGGATCTCCTCAGTACAAGGACCTCCCAGGCAAAAGGGCAGACTTGGGGGTGTGCAGGGTCATGTGGAACAAAGAAGCTCCTGTAACCGGAGCTGGAGGGGCCCTGTACTTCCTTCCCGGGACCTTCCGGCTGGGCAGGCACACACTTACCCCTCTGTTGGATATCCTCAGTGCAGGAGCAGAAACACTTCCTGGGTTCAGGACCCCTCTGGTGGATATCCTCACTGCAGGAGCAGGAACACTGCCTGAGTCAAGGACCCCTGTGATGGATATCCTCATTGCAGGAGCAGGAACTCTTCCTTCAGCACAGGAGTCTTCGGGAACTTGTCATATTCAAACTACAACAGATAAGATTGGGCCTCCTCGGTTCTCCATTGTTGTTTAATCTATCACTGTATGTAATTTTAGAAGCTCTGTTCCACAATTTAAATGCTAACTTATATATTAGTTACTTCTCGTGGCACGGTGACAAAATACCTAATAAAAGCCATTTGAGAGAAGAAAGCTTTATTTTATTTCGGGTCTCTTGAGGGTATAGTCCATCATGTTAGGGGACACATATTTGTAAGAAAGGCTCATAACTGGTCTAACGGGAATATGAGGCATTTCTCTCACCTTATAGGCATTAGGAAACAGAACCCAGGCCGAAACAGAGCACGCCCATAACTGACAACCTTCCACCCTTCTGCTTACTTCTGTTGGGTCCTGGAGGTTCATGCAAATGAACCTGAAAATGAAGGGACAGTCCATCAAGTCTATTAAATGAGAAACAAACTTTATTTCAGAAAAAAAAAAGAAAGAAAGAAAAAACAATCTCCATGGGCACACAAAGCTTATCAGCTATAGTTGTGACTACAGCCAGAGATCGAACTTCTTTAGCTGTGGCAATGGGTGCTGGTTTTGGACCTCTTTTCATAGTAAAATCAAACCAGGTGTGGGTCAAAGAGCTTTTACAACCTTGAGGTCAGGCTTAACATCACATCACATTTTAAGTTTTACAACTTTTGGTTATAAGCTAACAACTTATGATGTTTGTCAATTTGTGGCTGAGACAACCACTTTTCTTTTCTCTTTTCTTTTTTCTTTCTTTTTTTTTTTTTGGGGTTTTTGAGACAGGGTTTCTCTGTGGCTTTGGAGCCTGTCCTGGAACTAGCTCTTGTAGACCAGGCTGGTCTCGAACTCACAGAGATCCGCCTGCCTCTGCCTCCCGAGTGCAGGGATTAAAGGCTTGCACCACCACCACCCGGCCAGCCACTTTTCATTGTCCCTGAAAGAATGCAAGACAGAGAGAAGAGTCAAATAGGGGAGCAGTTAAAAATTAAGGGAGTACAATCAGAGGGTTCCATAGAGGCAATAGTTAGAAGCTAACCCTTGTCCCCAATGCTTGCATAGCTGGGAAGCTGGGAGGCAGGGGACAATTGTTAAAAATTTACCTCTGTACATAGTGGCTTCCAGAATGTCTGTTCTAAAGGCAGAAAGTGTTGGTTAAAGGTTAACAGCTACTACCAGCTTTATTTATTTATTTTCCCCAAAATGTGTTTGGGCTCACATTTTTTTTTTTTTTTTTTGGTTTTTCGTGACAGGGTTTCTCTGTGGCTTTGGAGCCTGTCCTGGAACTAGCTCTGTAGACCAGGCTGGTCTCGAACTCACAGAGATCCACCTGCCTCTGCCTCCTGAGTGCTGGGATTAAAGGTGTGCACCACCACTGCCCGGCTGGGCTCACAAATTTATACTTTTATATTTCTATATTCCTATTTCTAGAACCTACATTTCTATATTCTTGTTATTGAACTCTTTATTTCCTCGATTTGAACTCTACTTTCTGAAGCTTAGAGAGCCTTCTGAAACAGTGCCACCATCTTGGAACTACTCAAACAAAGGAACTTGGTGCAGGATAGGGAGGATTCCACATTCAAACGATAATATTCTCTAGGCCCACATTTCCTTTTTGTGATAGAAAAATGAAATACTCTACTTGATTCACACAGCTGTGAGTTTTAAGTGTTTTAAAGCTCATAAGATGTGAAGCATCAAACCTGGGTTGTAGGCATTGTTAGATTGATGCCACCTCTCATTGCACTTGCTATTAATGTCTTGTCTTTCCCTTCATCTTTCTTGGCACTTAGGTACAAGAGCAGAACATGAGACTTGCAACAGATACCTGGGATTAGTGACTTGTGTCTTTGGTGGAAGTGATGTTGAGGAAGAGGCTGGGGAGAGAATGAGAGGGCAGTTTAGATGAGCAACAGTGGAGGCTAGATATGGTGGGGCTGGGTAGCTTATATTAGGGTGTTTGGAAAGTAGGACATCCATAGCAGAGGAATCAGCTATAGTGCCTCTCAGAATCCTATAGTTTCCCCCCTCTGCCTTTACTGTTTCCAGCTGGCTAAGGAGTTGTCCCTCCCCTTTATCAGCTGCAACATCCGGGAAAAGTAGTGGAGCTGACCATGTTGATGGAGTGCCACCCTCGGTATGTGAGCATGAGAGATCTGGCTTCACCCCTTATCTACAACATAGTGGCCTGGGCAGGAGAGATATGCCCTCTCACCCCCTCACAGCTGAGGTGAGTAGGAGAGCTGGCCTTGAGTTCATAAGACGTGGAAATCTGCTTCTGCCCCTCATCTGCTGCAGCAGTCATTGCACCTTATGTGTGCAATACAGTAAAGTGGACCCTAATGGTGCATGAAAGCAGGAGGATTAACCTCACCACTTGCTCATGCTGCAAGGGGTGAACTAATTGGGGCAATGCGGGAGACCTCACCTTGTTAGTGAAAGAGAGAGATGGTGGACTGACCAACCCTGCAACTACCCAGGCCCAGAACTGGGGTTATGAGTTGACCCAACCCAACATCCACACCATTTGTGATCTGGTGGAGCATGTGAAAGGGGCTGGTCCTACAGGGTCAAAACTTTAGGATCTTTATGACACAGGGCCATAACATGATATCCAAGAAGAGTCCCAGTGAGGGCCCAGCATCCACAGCATAGCAGAAACCAGAGGCCTTGAGCCAAACCAATGACTCTTTACAATGAACAAGTAAAGATAATATGAGTAAAATGGTTTTTCACCAGACTCATTGTGTCACACTACAGCTTCTGTGAAAAGATTTTGTTTTGTTTCCTTTTTCCTCTTTAATTTTATTTTGATAGGGAGGTGGCAAGGGCAGAGGGTGAATATAAAGGGATGGGGAAATGAATGGGTTCTAGATGCTTGATGTGAGAGACACAAAGAATAAATAAAAATAAAGTTTAAAAAAAAGAATCCTGTAGATGTGGCAACCACATAACAATAGATAGTGATGTTCTGATGAAGTGAAATCCTCCTTCTAGCACTGGTGTGATGGGAGTGGGAGAGTGAGTGAAGGTAATTGGGATCAGAGAGGTTATGGGGGGTAGATTGAGGTTGATGAACACTTTATGGTTTCTGTCTGATGTCGTGTGGTTGCCATGGTATACTAAATGTGGTGAAGAATTCCTGTTAGCCAGAAGCCGTTGCACAAAGCATCTAGTGGTGTGATCAGGGTAGAAGAGGAACATCTAAAATGGGCTTTCCAGGAGAGTGGGAAGTCAGGAGTTGTGATGTGACAGCATGGGCAGTCAGAAGACCCATTGTTATGGTTGGTTTTAATTTTTAATTTCACACATTCTGAAATCACCTGAGAAAAGTCTCTGTGTACATTTGTGAGAGATTGTATTGATTGTTGTGGTTGGTGTAAGAAGGCCTGCCCACTGTTGGCAGCACCATTTCCTTCACTTGCTATTCTGGGCATTATGAATATAGACAGGGTCAAGGAACTAGGATACATGTATTAATACATTGCTCTGTGCTCTTGAATTTAGATAAATTGTGACTAGTTCTAGCGAGCTTCTGCTGTCTTGACTTTTCTACAGTGAAGAATTTTTTTTTTTTTCGAGACAGGGTTTCTCTGTAGCTTGGGAGCCTGTCCTGGAACTAGCTCTTGTAGACCAGGCTAGTCTCGAATTCACAAAGATCCACCTGTCTCTGCCTCCCGAGTGCTGGGATTAAAGGCATGCGCCACCACCGCTCGGCTACAGTGAAGAATTTTAACCTCGAATTTTGAGCCAAATGAACTCATTCTTTAATGGTATTTGTTAGGTTATGTTATCATAGCAGCAGTGAAAGAGGCTAATACTTCATCTGTCAAGCACCCATTTTTCAATTTATTTATTAGATTTTAGAAGGATCATCCTTCTGCAAGGTTTGTAGTACAGAATATCTTTGAATGGCTTTTAAGAGATATGTTTTGACTCAAAGAATATTGTGGTTCAAGAAGAGAGACAAAATTGGTAAGCAGGGACTCTGTGGTGTTTGACAGATCATAATGTTTTAATAAATTCATCCTAAACTAGAGAATTTATTCCCAGTCTTGGTTAAAATGTGCCAGAAGTAGAACACAATGTCTGTACAGTGCAGTGTATCAAAAGAAGACTGATGACAAAGTGGATACATGGGAATCAGCCAAAAGCAGGGTTCTAGCTAGCAGGGAATACTCAAGTGCTCAGCTCCATCTTTGGTAAGAGAGAGATTCTCTTCTTCTCTCTCTTCCCATCCTCTCTCCTCATACCCACCCCATTTAAAATTAATTTAGAAAACAAAACTTGTAAATTATAGGGAAGAGCCAACCTAAATGTACCAACTGAAATGTGCCATACTTAAGAGTATGGAGAGATATTTTTTGTCACTTGTAATTCAATTATAGAACACCACTGTACCTGCAAAATTCAAGAATGTGTTATAGGCAGTTGAACAAATGATTCACAAACCACTTATTTGAGGTAATATGTTGCTGAATTAGATTTTTATGTGGTCTGCGTAATAGGAATGGGTATGAATCTGTGAAGTTCAAAATATTTTGCAGCACAGACCCTAGGATATTAAGCAGTGCTACCAACCAGAGATATATACCCCCAAGAAAAATTGCAGGTATGAAGTAGAGGTAGATTAAAGGGGAAACCACAGTTGCCATAAGGAATTCTACTGGAAGGATGGGTCTTCCTGAACATATTGTACCTAAGTAATGTCATCATGAGTCATAGTTGCTGGACAAGTGACTTTAGCCTTTGTTGTTTTCCCTGCTTGGTTTCATTCTTGCTGTTGTCTAGTTTGTCCTTTGTTTTCTTTCATTACTCTATATTCAAATGAGAGTATTTATTGTGCCACTTTATGGTAGAAATTTTCTGATTTCATAATTACTCACAGTTACGAGATTGGCTTGCTTCTCAAAAGAAGCTTTGCTCTGAACTTTTGAACAATGTTGAAGATGCTAAGACTTACAAATGTATTTTGTAAGTTTGCAATCTGAACCATAACTTCTCTGTTTAAAAGCTCTGACTCAGGGCACATTTCTTCTCTTTTGCCCATTGCCGATGTCTCCTGACTTGAGGGTTAGGGAATCACCCATTTGAGCCAATAACTATTTCAGCCATCTCTAAAATGTAATTGAAGAGTCTTGGTGGCCTCCAAATGATGATAGCTCCATAAACTGATTTAAAAGACTTCAATAAAGCTGTCTCAAGTTATTCTCCATGGCTGCTTGCCTTTGTTTCCTATGATCCCAAAAAGAAGTTAGGACGATTTTTCTCTCCTGTGGTCCTACAAGGCAGGAAGGCCTGCTTCTATCTGTGTGATAGTTCATCTTCTCTTTTCCTTTTCTCTCAGACCATCCATGTGGCTATTGTCTGTGCAGGATACAATGCCAGCAGGGATGTCGTCACGCTAGTCAAGTCGGTCCTCTTTCACAGGTAAGAACAGTCTTTGCTTGTACTCTTGTGGATTTGTGTATCCCTGACCACCTGTGTGATGCCTTGGAGAATGTTATAGAAGAGTGTGCTTTTTGACACATTCAGACTGCCATGAAAATATATTTTTTGTCCAAAATATGAGGAAGGATGTTGCCTTAAGAATACTTAACAGCAGGTGTTTAGTGTTGCCCAGTCATGCTTAGATTTGTAACTTTCAGAACTATGAGAGCCTTCAAGGACATCCCAACTTAGATGCTTCAGCTTCTTCTACCCCACAGTTCTTTTTCTATATTCCTATTGGCAAATTATGTTGTGATCTTCACCATATCCCATCTAAAATTCATATTAAAGTTTTAACCCTTAATACTTTGAAATAAGACTGCTTGTAGATAAAGTTCACAGATAGGATTAAATTAAAGTAAGTACACTATGGTGGACCCTAATCGAATAGGACTAGTGTTAAAAATATAAGAATTACAGACACATTCAGAAGGAAGACTGTGAAAGTACCTAGGTAAGGAACTTGACTTCACATGCTTCAGCCTTCCATCTCCTAGAACTGTGGCAAAATGAATTTCTGTTTCCAGCTAGTCAGTTGTTTTAATTTGTTATGGCACTTGGTTATTATAAAACAATACCCCAGGTTGACTTGCCCATTTTCTGGGTACTTCTGACTGTCAGAAATCCTTCTTTATGTTAGGCTAAAGGAAATATCTGGTAGACCTTGTGGTTCTCCATTAGACCAGTTAGAAGTTTGATTCTTTTCCACTTGGAAGTAGAGATACCTCCGAGGTGTCATCTTTTCTCTATGTTTCTGCTCTCTTATGTACCTTTCTGCCTTCCCTTTGATCTTCAGGTTTATTACCTGGAAATACTTAAGGTCACATCGAGAACTGAGTCTGCAGTTCCAGGCAATGTCCTATCCTGACTTCTCATGAGGGATTTGGATAAAGTTCATCTGTAGTTACAACCTATAATATAGACAGATACCTATGAGATGATGGAGTCAGATCCTGAACATTCTCAGCAGAAGGAACCTGTTGTGAATAATTCTCAGTTCACCTGAGTAGAGAACACAGCATAGTCACTCAAATTCACCACCTAGATCAATCAGCAGTGCAAGAATGTGGATGTATCTTTTCTTCCACCTTCTATCTCAGTTTTCCAACTATTCCTTCTGTCTGTGGTACCTTGCAGCTCTCCCTCTTGGAGATATGTCAGGTTGTGTCTTTGCTCTCCATCAAGCTCTGGCCTACTAGTTGGTAACCTGCATATACCATTCCTGATTCCCAGATATCTGTTCTTTATATCCATCCTCTCTTACTCAAGAATGGTGTTTCAGAAAGTAATGTCTGATCTTGCAGGATCTATTCATGACATTTAATGTTAAAGAGGCTAGAACTTTATTATCCTAATAGTCGGACAATCAGGCACCAATATATTCTTCATAGTGTTTTCTTACTTGGGTCGGTGATGCTATTATACTTTGTCACTCTGGCCTGTTTTTAGCTCTTTACTTTCTCTGTCATCTGTCCTGTCAACCCCTTCCTTCCCTAATTTCAAGCCATCAGTTGTCTTCTTACCTTATAAGATTCCACACAGGCACTAACTATAACATAATGCCTCCTTGCAACTCCCAGTGTGTGTTTAATCACCTCGTTTATGGCCACAATACTCTGCCTACATTTTTATCATACTTATTATTACTTCTTTTACTGGCTCTGGTTTCAGGTTTTCTTTGGCTGGCTCTTTTGCTTTATACTAGTAGTGCAGGTATCAGGTCATTTTCTCTACTGATTGGAAAAGCAAAACAACAGCTAAAGAAACCATAGGGAGTCCCAGCAAAGCCATCATGTGATACATGGAAAATTGGAGTCCTCTTTTCACAGTCCTCTTTTTCTTTTGGGCTGCCAATTCATATATGACAACACAGAGAGTTATTACTTGTGAAAGCTTGGCCATTAGGATAGGATTGTCTACTGACTCTCATAAGTTAAATATACCCACATTTTTATTAATCTACATTCTACCATGTGTCCTTTACCTCTGATTCTGTGTGTCTGACTTGTTCCACGCCTGAATGACTTCTTTATGCCTCAGTTATCTCCTCTTCCTGTGCCCTATGTCCCACCTATCTCTCTTGCCTAGTAATGGGCCATTCAGTTTTTTATTACCCTAACTACAACACATTTTCACGCAATATACGAACATTCTGCAACACCTCTTGATGTTCTTAGTCTCATATATAAGAGGATTTAAGAACAGAACAAATGGAAACTCAAGGGCAAACCCTGAACTAAAGTGGAAACTTAAAGACAATTTATTAGTGTTTAAAGGAAAACCCCAGGGCATATAAACTGTAAATCTTGCAGCTGCCTGAAGTAGAAAGTTGGTTAAGATAAACTGACTAGGAGGTAGTTCCTGTGGCTTCAGGAATCCAGGTGGCAGTAGTGGAGCTCTAGAAAAAGCATAAGAAAGTCCAAAGCATTAGTTAGAGAGTTTAAAAGCACGCCTTGCAGCAGCACTAGCTAGCCAGCCCCTAAAAGAAAATGACAGGGAAAAATAAATAAATAAATAAATAAATAAATAATTAAAAAATTAAAAAAAAAAAAAGGAAAAGAAAGGATTCAGACAAGAAGGCAAGAAGGTAGACCCAGCCAAATTGAACCTTATGGCCAGTCACAGGGACTGCACTTGGAGGTATGAATTCTGGGAAGGAAAATAACATTACCACCCTTATGGGCCAGCTACCCTAGCCAGGTTCCAGACTTCTTTAACTGGATTAAATATTGAGGAAAGAGATAAGGACATGTTTCCACCTAAAGGTGGGGTCTGTTCTTTACCCTAGCACCCTGAATTCAGCTGAACAAGAAATGGAAAAGCTCCATTGCTTAAAAACAAAACAAAACAAAAAAATACCAGCAGCAAAACCAAAATCCAAACTCATCATCTCCCCCCACCCTTTTAACCCACTGAGTTTAATTAGGGTTGCTTGCTTGCTTATCAGTGGAGAGTTATTTTCTAGATCAAGGCAACTATATTTTCATATGTATTTATATGTTTTATATATAGATATATATATACAAATACATATACACATTTTTGTATGTAACTAGTATATTGTTGAGTGCCTCAGAAATGGTATTTCTTTGCTAATTTTCATTTTATTTTCTATTTTTGAGAAATTTCCTAACTCCTCCCCCAAATAAACTACATCTTTTGACAATTCTATCAGTAATGATTATTGGTTCTTAGTCCTCCCCAGCCAAGTTATTGTCATGTTTTTATTTTAAGCATATTAGTGGGTGTGCAGAGCCATGTTCTTGTGGTTTTACATTTCCCTGGGGATTAATGAGATTGAGTCTTTTCATATGCTTATTGACAATTTGTGAATCTGTCTTGAGAAATAGCTATTTAGAACCTTTCCAGGATTTTTAATTGGCTTGCTTGTCTTTTTTTTTTTTTTCTTTCTTGGAGTTGTAGAATTTTTTTATCACCCTAAAAAATCCTTCACCAGTTACTCACTTGCAGACATTTCTTTCCTACTCTGAGTAATATTTTTCACTTTATTGATGTTCTTCCAATCATAAAAGTTCTATTTATTTTCTTTTCTTTTTTTGGCTTCAGCAATTGTTACATGTGGTCTTCTCTTTGGGGTGCTGAGATGAGAGTGCCAGAGTCATTAAACTCCTGACAGAATCTTCCTCTAGATCTGCAAGTAGCCATCCTGCTATACCTTACATGTTATGATGAGCAGGAACAGATAATACAGTGAAGTAAAGTTCATCCACTCCCTTTCCCTTTCCCTCCCCCAACACGCACACACTCTCTCTCTCTCTCTCTCTGCTTTAGTTGCCTAATCTAAGTGATGTGTCATTTTTAAGAATAGCATAGTCTTTCTTCGCTGTTAGAGTGTTTACCCTGGTGAGCTAAGATGTCTGAAGATTAGTCAGTGGTCAGCAAAGTTACCTTGAGCCAATGTTGTTAGAGTTTATTGTCTCATTTCTAAGAAGAACAATGACATATAAGAAGCAAGGACAAGGCTGAGCAGAACAAATGAAGGTTTATTAAGCAAAAATAAGAAATAAATCTTGAGATGTAGGGGACCAAAACCTTCCCCATGGATGTACTGTAGGAACTAGATGAAGATTGAAGTAGTCTTTATTGAGTCTGGACATTTTTAACACATGAAGGCCTGAGTCCATAAGGATTTCACATAGCCTATACAAGTTCTGTCCATAGAAGCAGAGTTACTCTTTCTTGTGTAAGAAATAACTTTGGAGTTAGAATGAAAAAGAACACCACTACAGTTGAAGTTTCTGGACAAGGCAAAATACTATACTGTTGATCCAGAGAGTACTCCAAAGAGCAAAAACATCAACAAGAGGTACACTTCCTATTTATTTTAACTGAAGTGTTAACTCGTTTTTCTGCATTGGCTGGCCTCGTACCTTACAGTCTTATTCACCTGTCCAGTCTTAAAGAATTACTACATAGAAAATAAAGGAGGAAGGGGAAAGGAATCATTGCTTCAAGGGGAAAAGCGTCATGGTTCCAGGCCATGAAATTCCTAGAATATAAACCTAGGGATTGGTGTAAGGAAAGATCGTGCTTATTTTTGTTTGTTTGTTTGTTTTTGTTGTTGTTTGTTTTTTGGTGGGGGTGTTAAAATATTTGAAACAACAAATTCTTATAAATTATAATATTTAAAATGATTCTAATTCCTTGTCTTAAGTGCAAGTTTCAAGTATTTTTAATATGTCTTATAAATGCAGGGGAAGCTTGAATATGTTGTATGATTAGCACATGATTCACCATGGTGCCTGCCCTTTAACTGCTTAAACAGAGCAATTCAACTCTAGTTTCATAAACTATTTACACAACTCAGTGTTGAAGAAGTCCTTTCTCTCTTTCCTACAACATGCTTCTTAATAGTGAAGTTCCAGTTAACTCTGTCAAACTGTGATGGAATTTGGATCATTTTGGTCTTTGTTGATTCACTTATTTTTTCATTACACAAGACAAGGCAATTATTTCTGTAAGAGAGAAATTATGAAAACTTCTAGAGGTTATTAACAAAATGGAGTTTTCAAAATCCAGTCTTAATTCAGTATGGTATAGGGTTTCCTATATTTATGAGTAGCTAACTTTGGTCAGAAGGTAGTGATTCCAGCAGACTGTTGCTGGTCTAGGAAGGGGTGCCAGCAGGATCACAAACAGAAGTGCATGCTGCATTTCTTGAACTGCAATAGGCCATGTATTTTCAAGTCCCATTATGCCAGTGAGGGTAAATAAAGACAGTTACTTATGAATTGTAAGACCTTTGCCACAGACAGCTCACATTGTTCCAGAGGGAGAACTTCATCTGCACTGCTGACTAGTGTGCGGTTGAAACCAAGTAGGGACCTGGGGTGGAAGATGGTGAGAAGAAGTGCGGCTGCTATGGGTAGGATGGCTGAAGAGGGCTGCCCGGAGTTTATGACTCTGGAGCTTATTTTATAAAAAGAACAGGAGAGGGTCACAAGTGGCTATGGAACAGAAAATATCCAGAGGAGGAGGAAGGACTTCAAAGACGTGAAGTGGAGACAAGGTGAAATCTTCAAAATCACTGTTAGCAAGACCCACATCAGAAGCATGGGACTGAATTCCCAAGGTCCAGTTGAAGAGTAGAAGTAGGGAGAATATGAGCAAGGAAATCAGGACCACAAAGGGTTGGTCCACCCACTGAGACAGTGTGCCTGAGCTAATGGGAGCTCACCAAATCCAGCTGGACTGGGACTGAACAAGCATGGGATCAAACTGGGCCCTCTGAATGTGGCTGACAATTGGGGCAGACTAAGGAGCCAATGATAATGGCACAGGGATTTGTCTCTACTGCATGTACTGGCTTTTGGGGATCCTATTCTATTTGGATGCATACCTTCCTGAGTCTGGATGTAGGGGGGAGGGCCTTGGACTTCACACAGGGCAGGGTATCTTGCTCTCTCTCAGGACTGGAGGGGAAGGGGGTAGGGTGTATAGGGGAGGGGGAGGAAGTGAAAATTTTGATTGGTATTATTTATAAAGTAATAAAAATATAAAAATAAAAAATCCCTGCTAGCTCAACGTGGGAGGGTAGATATTAAAATATCACACAGTGGACAGACAATTATGGGATCGTTTTAGAGAGATTTAACAGGATTTATAGAGTGAAATATATGTTGGAGGAAGCAATAGTCATGAAGAAAGAAATAAAATATTCATGAGATGTCAGTGAAGGTTGCATGTAATAGTGACAGACATCATTAGCCAAGTCCTTGTCCTTCTGATCTCTATTTTATTTGCTTCATATTACTTAAGACCAGTTCATGTAGATTGATTAATGATAGATAGACGATAGATAGATGCATGCATATATACATCATAGAGCTATTATTGATCAAGCCCATTTTACAGATTTTAAAGCTGAATTTTAGAGATGAAACCATTAGTTTTTACAGAACCTTGATAAGTGAAAGCTAGTAGATTTATCTCCTAAGATTCAACATGGAACCCTATGTGAAGTAGCCTCCAAAGTTTTATCATTGACTATGTATGGAAGTCATGGGTTGTACGAGATAGATGAGACTCTGTTGCCAGAGAGTTTAAGTAAATGGTGATATTTATTTGTAATTCCAGAGATGCAAGGAAAAGACCCCTGACCTAAGTCATCATGGCCAAATTAATTAAAGCAAATGATTGATTAAAACAAGCCTTTTTATTTATGTACACAGTCTATCTCTTCCTACAAATGAGAGTCAAGAGGTAAGCATTAGACATGAGAAAGACATGGTTTTATAGCTTAGGGGTAGGAGGTTTTTTAATGGGGGACTTGACAGGCAAAATAAGCTGGGTTAGCTAGGCAGTGGTGACATAAGCCTTTAATTCCAGCACTCAAGAGGCAGAGGCAGGCGGATCTCTGTGAGTTTTAGGCCAGCCTCAAATAGGTCTACAAAGTGAGTTCCAGGACAGGCTCCAAAGCAACAGAGAAACCCTGTCTTAAAAGCCCCCCCCAAAAAGGGCAGGTTATAGTAGTAGAACATAATCATAACAAGTTAATTATAATAACATCCTGAGACAACGATGTAGTTGCAAGGTGGTTATAACAAGGTAGTAATAGCAGCAAGAAGTCATAGCAGGGTAGTCATAGATAGTCTAGTAATTTCTTTTGAAACAAAGGAATGGTTTATGTTTCCTGGAATAGGCTGTACAGAAACATTTGTAATTAGGATTGCTGGTGAGTCGTATCTCAATCCTTGAGAAATAGAGGTTAATTATAAACAGGAATGAACCTATTTTGTTTTTATTATAGGATGGCTTTTAAGCCTAAGATGGAGACAGGCTGGTTCACCATTTATCAGACTCAAGAAGGAAATGCTGTAGGAAGATTTAGGATTCATTTCCACTTTCCCTTGTATTGATTACTTTTCATATTGCAACAAAAGCCTTGGGATAGATCAGCTTAAGGAAGGAAGGATTTATTCTGTATTATGTTCAAAAGCATACATTACAACCAACTCTTCTTCTGATACCAGTTTCTGGCACTTTTTACTCATCTCATTGCTGTAAGAAAATACCCTAACAAAATCTACCTAAGAAATGAATAGTTTATTGTGGCTTGAAGTTGCTGAAAAAATCCTAGGGGATGCCTTTCATCATGAAGGGGAAGGCAGGAACACAAAGCCAGCTGTTCATCCCTGCAGTTAGCAAGAAAAACATGGACAGCAAGTGAGCTTAAGTTATAAAAACTCATATTTACTCTTATTCACTTACTTCAGCAAAGCACTACCCCCTAAAGGTCCCATTACCTACCAAAACAGTGCCACCTGTTGGGGCCCAAGTATTCGAGCACATTGGTCATTGTGGGGATTTTGTATTCAAGCCACGGAAGCCCCCAGAATCTTTGCCTTTGTGTCATACTGTCATGAGCTGTCCTGTAAAGGCTGGTCATTGTAGATAGTTGAGCACCATAAGGCTTGGACCCACTATGAAAGAGTCATGCTGGTGTTCGCAGTGAAACTCCAGATGACGTTGGCATGCAAACATAGCTTATTTTGGAAAAGACCAGTAGAAAACACAATTGTCTTTGAGTTACTGGGGAAGTATGTTGACAGCCATCCACACCTGTTTAAGACATGGCCTGCTGTCATTGTATTTCTGCATTAATTCTGGTATGTCAAGTTGGCAGATGCAATGATTGGTGCAATTATTAAATATGTCCTACTTTAGATTCTTTGAATCAGATGTCCTCATAACAGATGTGAGAATTGAGTCCTGCCTTCTTTGATGTCTGGTTGTTTACACTCTGAAATGCAGAGGTTGAGGGAGATGTGCTCTCTCTCTCTCTCTTGCATCTCTAAAATCCTATCCTAATCAAAATGCACTATGGAGCTACATGCCAGATTTATTTCCAAAGTGGCTTGTGACACTGTCTCACATCATCAGTTTGGAAAGGGGTGATTTTGCAAATTCCCTTAATGCTTTTTTGGAATTATCCTTTTTACTCCACAGGCGGAACCCTCTGCATTTCCACCTCATTGCTGATTCTATTGCGGAGCAGATCCTGGCTACGCTCTTCCAAACCTGGATGGTACCTGCAGTGCGTGTGGACTTCTATAATGCTGACGAGCTCAAGGTATGGAAAGGAAGAAGGGAGAAAGGGAGAAGAGTTTCTCTTATCTACTGCAACTGGGAACCTCAGTTGTGCATAATTAATCGGACTATAATAAGAACAGGGACCTCACCTTTTAGTAGGACATGTTCAGGTTGTAACTGTTCTTATCTGAATTTATCATTAAGCAATATATTAGCAAAACTGGCCTTTTAACACATAATATACTTTGGTCTGGGCAATTCTAGATACCAAGGAACTCCATAGAAGCTTAAGTTCACTCACCTCTGTTTGTATCTAAACATAATCTGTGGTACCATAGTAGATAATCATTCTGTTGTTTACTGAGGTGAACATTTTGAAGTTCATGCACCTCAGGATCTATCTGAATACGTTCCTTGGTACAATGGTAGGTAATCAGTCCGTTGTTCACTGAGGTGAACATTGACCTTAGAGTGACAGATCTTGGCTTAACTCTATGTACTGTTACCTACTAATCATACGACACACATCAACCACCTGCCCATGGTTTCTTTAGGTCAGAAAGGTTATAATCCTGAATTTTGGGGTAGGGGTTTCTGATGAAAGAATATATCCTGATTCTTCAAGAAGAATTGCTGAATAAATACTGCATTAGGAACTTTTCAACTAATAAAATTCATGTGAATATCTGATTCCTTTGCTTCAAGTTCTTTTATATTTGGGATTGTGATCTAAAGACCACTGACTGATTAGGGCCCCCAAGTCCACTTCTTATCTATCTCTACTTGAAGCTGCAAAACAACCCCACACCAGTTAAGAATTAGGGATAATAAAAACGGTTATTTATTTGAGGGGAAAACCTTACAGATCACTGTCCCAAACAACAGTCCTCTCTTAGCAAACAGGAAACAGAGAGTCTGGTCACCTGAAAGGGAGCCAGAAGCAAGAGAGAGATCACCAGGTTCCCACTGCTTTTTAAAGAGTAAAAGGCCACACCCAAGTGGGCTGGTATCTTAAAGGCTATTGGCTGAAGGAACTGAAGGAGCTCCTGTGTCATCTACTCATTGCAATAAACTTCCTAACCCTTAACCATAACTATTAGAAGATACCTAATATGTAGCTTCTCTCCAATGTTGCCCTCTTTTACTTATTCTGTTCCCTCTATCAAACATTCTCCCCTAATATCTTGTCACAATCTCACCCATCCTTTTATACTCAATGGCACCACTTTTTTTTTCTCTTTTCCAAGAAAGAGCAAGAGACTTACTATGCACTTGTCTCTCAGCATTCTGTCTAGTTTGTGTTTCTTAGACCTCATGCAGCCAAAGCTATGAATGAATAATTACACAAAATGTAAACGTACTTAGAACATGGTAAGTTGTGTTTGTGTGTTTCCATTTTTTTTTAATTTTCTTATTTTTTTGTAAAACACTTGCATAAATCTTGAGCATGTAATATGCAAATTACCACATTGTGTGACAGCGTTAAAATGATGAGCCTGCCATTGGAGTCTAGTAGTACCTCTTTAATGAAGTAAGAAGATAAGAACATGCCTTCTTTTTTTATTTTTCTAATGCATAGTAGGTGGGGCATGGTAGGTGTCCCATATACTAGGAGGTTTAGCATACTGCTATTGTTAGAGGAACTAGTAGCTTTGAAAGAAAACATGACTTTCTGTTCTAAGCACTTTGGGAAGGACCAGATACTTAGGTATGGGACTGATTCTGGCAAATAGATTCTTTTCAGAGCCACAAAGCCATTACAGTTATAACATTTTAAGTAGATCGATCATGTTGATGCAGTCTAGAATTTCTGATTTTCACATATTTTAGACTCCGAGATTGATAGAAATGTTTAGAATTTTGCATTTGGGGATTCTCGTAATTTGTGTTCCATTCCAATGTATTCTGAGGTAAAATTGATTAACACTCTTATAAAGACAAGAACAAAATTCAGCAAATTGCTGTACTAATTAAGGCAAAAAGAAAATCACTCTGTTTCCCAGGGTCTTGTTGTAATAGGGTACGAGTTGTGTTCCCAGCACCTGAGAGGAGCACAGCCGTTTGTTCCCAGTGCCTGGCTCCCGGCTGCAGCTGCACGGCTAGTTTATGCCCGAAATAACCACATGAAAACTGTATTCATTTAGATACTCTACCTGGCCATTAGTTCTAGCCTCTATTGTTTAAGTCTTACATCTTATCTCAACCCATTTTTAATAGTCTGTAAGTCACCACAAGGTAGTGGGCTTACCAGGAAGATTCAGCATGTCTGACCCTGTTGGCTTCATGGCGGCTCTCTCCCTGACTCAGTCTTCTTCCTAGCATCCTGTTCTTTTTTCCCCACCTACCTAAGTCCTGCCTTATCAAATGGCCAAGGCAGCTTCTTTATTAACCAATGAAAGCAATACAAAATACAGAAGAACCCTCCTACACCAGGGTCTAGTAGTACAAGCACCAAGGAGAAATAAAAAGAGAGAGGGGAAACAGAACTGGTGAGAGAACTGCCTCTGCCTCCACACTTATTACACTTATTTCTCCGTTTTCCCCTGCCCTGTCCCAGTCACGAATCCACCCATGGTTTGTTTAAAATATAAAAGAAGTCAGGTTGGGCGGCATGGACCATGGTCCCAGAAAACGAGGAGGCTGGGGCAGAAGATAATTATCTCCAAGCCAATCTGAATGATGTAGTGAAAGTCTATCTCAAAATTTATAATAAAAAAATGGGACACTGATATCTAAGTTTTAATTTTAAATATTTGTTTTCTACAGAAAAACTACATGATTGTGTCTGAACCATGGCTGACTTACTTGTCAGATGGGCTTAGATAATGCCAGCCTCTGAAGGGGGATATAGTATCTGTATCGTATCAGTTTCTTAAAGATGATTGGTGTTTTCAGTCATAGTAGCTGGAACCTATAATGCCACACTCGGAAGAATGAAGAGGGAGGATTGTTACAACCCAGGAATTAGAGACAAGCAGACAATATAGTGAGACCCTGTTGTTTTTAAAGAATATTTTAAAACTCGAAGTATCCCATTCCCTTTTGAATCCCAAGGTTATGTGGTTCCTAAGTTGTTGTGCATCCTATTGATAACATAACTTGGGATGTGGTCCATAATGGTGATCCATGATTGGAATGTTAAAGAGGCAGAGTCACCAGGTAGCCGAGGGCTTCCTGAGTCTCTGAGCCTTAGAAGAGAGGAGAGAATAAAGGGAGTCTGTGGTTCTACTCATGGTGATCCAGATAATACTGATTACATACTGATTTTGTTATGGTTACTATATTTGTCAGCTTGACACAAGTTATGGGTATTTGGGAAGGGGAACCTCAACTGGGAAAATACCTCTGTTGATTTGTCTGTAGGACTGTAGTGATAGTGTAGAGATTTATTTGGGAAAGGGCAAGGGTACAATACCGGAAAGGGCTCCTCTGTAGATGCAGACAACCCAGACAGGTCGGCGATCCACGCAGAGAGAGAGCTCCCTGCCTGGGTTCCCAATATTTATAA
>JAQHUG010000067.1:6661971-6682792 GCA_028555095.1 Dicrostonyx torquatus | reverse complement strand
TATTCTATATGGATGCACATCTTCTTAGACCGAGATGGAGGGGGGAGGGCCTTGGGCTTCCCATAGGGCAGGGTATCCTGCCCCATCTTAAGGAAGCAGGGGGAGGGTGGTGGGGTAGTGGGGGAGCGGGACGGCCGGGAACAAGGGGAGTAAATGTAAAAACAAAGAAAAAAAATGATTCTTTTTTGGGGGGGTCAGTGTGACTTTTTTTTTTAATTTACAGAAAAAGATTCATATGGATATGGAACCTATTTTTTAGAAGTAAATATTCCATAGTGATGAGCACAAAACTTACAGACTGTAAATAAATACTTATTCCCTATGAATAAGGGAGTAATTTTATTTTATAGATTAGAAAATTAAGACCCAGGGAGATTTAAAAGCCAGCAATGAATAACTTTACAACCCTGGTACCTAATTGACCTTAAAAAAAATAGAGAATAAAAAGGAAAATGGAGAGTTTTCCAAGGCCAACTAAAGTCTCAGCAGGTTAAAGCATTTGCCACATAATCCTAATGGCTTTAATTTGATGCCTGAGATCCACATTGTAGAATGAGAGAAGAGATTCCCACAAGTTAGTCTCTATTTTCCACATGTATACTATGATATAGATGCATATATACACACTAAATAAATTAATGTAATTGTAAAAATGAATGTCTTCCTGGCTGCGGAAAATGGTTCTGCGTATGAAGTACTTGACTTTTAAGTAGGAGGATCTGATTTGATCTTCACAACTATTCTAGGAACACCAGGCGTTGTGGTATATTGGAAAGAGAATTCTAGTCTGACCTTATAGGAACCCAGAAATGTAGGAGGACTGCAGAGAGAAGGAATAAGAAAGATCTTAAATCTGGCTTTGTGTACTGTGGTTAATTCCAACCAGATGAAAGGCTTCTAGGAGAGGTTTAATAAATTCACAAGCTCTCCCCCTAATGCCTGACACTCAGTGAATAATAATACATTTTTTTCCTGCTGTTATTACTGCAGTATTGTTTGGAGAATCATAATTTCCAGATGAGAAGTGGGCATCTTTTCCTGACCAAACCAGCTTCCGCACATGCCTCTGTATTGTCTATCAAAATTCAGAACCTTTTCTCGCTCACCACTGTCCTGCATTTCTTAGATTAGAATTAGTCTCTTTTGGAGATCAGTCAGCAGTGTCTCCATGCTCACATCACTGCACTGGTCAAATTGTCTAGGTAGCTTTTACAGGGTTACTGAATGTTCAATATTCTCAAGAGTCACCTACAGAGCTTTGTGAAAACTCCTGTTTAGTTCCCAATGAATAACATAATGTCAGAGCTTTAGCAAAGTGAGTTTTAAACTGCCAGTATCCTCCATCCCCCACTTGAGAAAGAATTTGTAAGCTCTGGTCATTTCTACTCCCTTATGCATGTGCAGCATACTGTAATTTTGGATTACAATATGCATTATTGCTAATTTAAGTCTCAGCCATGCTGCTTAGAATTATTAACAGTCACCACAGGACTACTATAATGTTCCTTACAATAAGGCTAATTTCATCTTTACTATATTTTCAATTATGTGGACCCTTCGGCATATTAGCTGCTGTGGGGATGACTCCAACAGGTGCTCTGTTTCAGTTGGATGTTTTGGGACGAGTGTTTTGCAGAGGTTCCACTTCCTTTCTTTATCCAGGATGTTTTTTTTTGCTATGGACTCCATCACTTACTGAACTTTGTTGTATTGATTGGAGCTTGTTACTGGGTAGGAGGAAAATCAACCTTTGGGAATGTCCTAAGACACTGCCCAGAAAAGTCATATGGGTGACTCTTACACATAATCTCCTCCACCTAGTAGTGCCATTTTATTTGGCACTCTACCCTAGAGGGCCTTTATTTTCCATTTATTGACATCTCTACTTGAAATGAAATGGGGTGTTGAAGGTAGGGTTCTATCCCAGACACAAGCTAAACTAAGGTCTTGTACATTCATCAAGTTATTCTTGAGCATTGACAATGTGGATTACTACCAGAATGAAAAGTACATTTCCCCAGCCTCAAGGAGTTTCAGTCAAATGCAAGAGACAGGCATGGAAAATTAAAAGTAGTGTGTTACTGTGCTGTGCATGAGTGAATGAGATAGCTCACTTCAGGAGTTCCAGTCCAGCCTGAGGCAGAGAGGAGGTGCCTCCTTATGTGACAGTGGCTTTCAAGGAAGGAAAAGTACAAACAAAGGGAAGATGAGATGAGCAGTAGAAGTCATACAGATCCTGGGATGAGCTGATGATAATACATGTATTTCCTTCCCATTCTTTACATTCCTTACCCCAAATATTCCTTCATTTTCTATCCTTTTTTGTAAATCCAAAATCATTCACATGCCCTTTTTTTTCAATTAATTGAAGATTTGAACTTAATTGATTATGAATTAAGTTGGGGACTTGGGGTGGCATTCAGGACTGAGCTCCTGTGGAGATTAATTTACTCCTATAGCCTCATAGCTTTGCAGTGCACCCAAGTGTCTCACGTCTTTGTTAAAAATAAAACTCAGAGTCAGGGCAATCTAATTAGATGGCTTAACCCAACACTGGGGCTCTCAGTCTTCTCCAAGCTCTGCTGCTTTGATGGTTACCAAAATAGATGGATGAGTTAATCAAAGGTCTGATTAAATAGCACAGCTACGCAGCATGAAGTTGTGATTTCCAGGCTTCAGTTCAGGCAGATTCTCTGGAGAAGAAGGGAATGGAGCTAAGTTCCAAAGTTCAGGGCTTATGTGAGGAAGAGTTTTATAAAGCACTTTGGAGGAAATTGCTTGCTGAGGTCTTAAATCTTAAGGGGATGGCTACCTGAGAAGCTAACTTGCAGAGAAGGGTGGGGTGTGATAACCAAGACTCGCATCCAAACTCAAAAAAGAACTAGAACCTTTCTCTGGCAGATTCTAGGTTTGGCTGTGTGGTGGTGTGCATGTATATGCATGCATTTGGAAGCCAGAAGTTGATGTAAGGTGTCGTCCTCATTTGTTCTCCACCTTACTTTTTGAAGAATGCTCTATCTGAACTGGGAACTCACCAATTCAATTAGACTGGCTGGTCAGTGAGGTCTAACCATCCATTTATGTCTGTGCTTCCTTATTTTCAGCACTGGAATTACAGATGTATGTCTTCTCTATGGGTTATTAGGATCCAAATTCAGGTCCTCCTGACTACCCAGCAAGTACTTTACTCAGTGAGCTATCTTTCCAGCCCCTCCTTCAACAGGTTCTAACTATAGGTTTACATCATGCCTGCTATAGAGTGGGTTGGGGGTTGGATGGTTACTCTTCTCCTTTATTGCCCTCCATTCACCTAACCTAACTTTGCATATTGCCCCTATGATCTTTAAGTTATTATGTTTTGCTCTGATCAAGGTTCAATTTCTTTTCATACTCAACACTATGGCTGTGCCTTGGTACTCCCCTCTCTTGCTTTCTACACATTTGGCCCTTTTTACTTACCTGATTTCTGTACTTGCTCCAGGTTGTATAGTCACCTCTGAAGTCTTGCAACTAATAACCTCAGTTGTCAAAAACTTTGCGATATTTGTTTTTCTTAGTTTGGGTTACTTGCTTAGTATATATTTTCCGAGTTCCATACATTTTCCTTCAGATTTTGTAATTTTATTTTCTTTATATGGATTTTCATTAACCATTTGCCAGCTGAAGGGCATTTAATTTGTTTCAGTTCCTTAGCTATTGTGAATAGAGCAGCAGTGAGATTGGGCTCTCACTTTGTAGAAAAGACTAGCCTTAATCTGTCACCAATCCTCAGGCCTTTGCCTCCTAGGTTCTGTAATTAAAGGTGAGAGTCACCCACACCCAACTCCTACTTACTTCCTTAAAGTAAATTCTTGTAAATGCAGTTACTAGGATAAAAGAGTTGGGTGTTGTTTGGAATTCTGAGGTGGATCATGAGAAGGTGTATGCTAATCTATTAAATTAAAATGTGGGCCTTGAGTTCCCAAATTCTTCCACACACTTGCCCCTTGCCACTCTTCCCACGAAGGTCTTCACATAGATAAGGATTTTCTTTTCCTCCACTGAGGCCATGAATGGACCTCAGCATTTTGATAGCAAGTACTATGAAAGTGTGTGCTTATAGGTTACACCACTTACTTTGGGGGCAGTGGTTGTTCCTATCATGTGAGCCCTACATTCTTGAAGTTTTTCATCTAACTATACCCTCCCTTACTATTAGATGACCAGCATTATACAGATTCTGACTGGGTCCTTATTTCTGTGAGGATGAAGAGGAGGCACAGGTACCAACTGAACCCATTTTAACTTTAAAGTAGACATAAGTATAGGCATTAAAAATGCCACAAGGTATAGTGATCTTTAATGGCACGTAAGTTTAGTGAATAAAGGAGATAATTCTACCTATGAACAGTGAGGTGCTAGTTTTGGGGGGGATTGGTTTTCTGTTGCTGTTTTGTTTCTGCATATTTATTTTCTTCAATGGACCCATGTAATTTTTCTAATAATAAAAAGTCTATTTTCAAAATCTCAGCATAGAATTTATATTTAAAAATTACTTTACAACTATTATTTTATCCCTGTCTTGAGTCAAATACATTACCAGATAAACGATGTGGCAAAATGAAATGGACAAATCTTTTTAAAAAATTTATTCATTTATTTAACAAGTTTGTAAATTTGGATTTTATTTCTGTCTCTGCATGGTTTATAATGTTTAAGCAAAGAATCCATGTGGTGATTTTTTTTTCCTTTTTTCTTATTTTACCAATTCTTTCTCTCCCTCTCTTTTCCTCTCTCTCTCTCTCTCCCCCTCCCTCTCTCTCTTTCCCTTTATTCTGTCCTGTCCAGTCTGAAGTGTCCTGGATCCCCAACAAACATTACTCTGGGATTTATGGCCTGATGAAGCTGGTTCTGACCAAGACTCTACCTGCCAACCTGGAGAGAGTCATTGTCCTAGACACTGACATTACCTTTGCAACTGACATTGCAGAGCTATGGGCTGTGTTCCATAAATTCAAAGGTAGGAATTAACAAGACAACCATGCTGATGTTTTTAAAGGTATTTTATTTATTATCTTGTGTGTGTGTGTGTGTGTGTATACACGTCCACAGTTGCACATGCCATAGAGTTCATGTGGAGGTCAGTACATATTTTGAGAGTCAGTTCTCTCCTTCCTCTTTTAATGGCAGGGTTTGAATTCAGGTGGCCAGGCTTGCAAATCTAGCACTTTAACTCATTGAACCATCTTCTGAGGCAGTGTTTGTTTGTTTGTTTGTTTTTAACATGGTCCTAGGGATTGAATTTAGGGCCTTATATGTACCAGGCAAATATGCTACCACTGAGCCATAGCCTGGATGTGAGCTTAAGGATATCATCAATAAGAAAGCACACACATAAAAGTCAACTCTATTCTAATTTCAAACTAGTAAAACTGAATTTTGCTTTTATTCAGGGATTGAAGTGATTGGATGTACTTTCATTGAAAATCCCGTTTTAGGAGATTTCATAGTCAGCAAATATTTAGCTATGTAGATTTTTATGCACATGATCAAATGTTGATATACCTTTTGTATGTGTGTTTTTTCTTTTATTGAAAAATTATTGTTATTTTTTTATTTTTTCTCATATATTATATTCAGATTACACTTTCCCCACTGTCTATGTCTACTCCTACCAATTCCTTCCCATGTTCCATCCATATTCACCTCCCTTTTCCATCTCTATTAGAAAGCAAATAGACTTCTAAGGGATATATAATAAAATAAAGTAAAATAAAATCTAATGCAGTAATACAGTAAAACAAAAATTAACACATTTGACTAGGATAATACAAACATACAGAAGGAAAAGGCTCAGGAAACAGAGATGCAGAGACCCAATTGTTTATACACTCAGGAATTCCATAAAAACAAAAAGCTAGAAGCATGATAAATAAAATTAAAAATAAAAAATATATAACATGCAAAAATAACAGTTCTGATACCACATTATAAGAAAAGAAACATCCTTTGAGTTTGTTTTCTGTTGGCCATCTAGTACTTGGCATATGGCCTACCTTTAAATGTAGTTTGTTTCCCCAGTGAGAGTCCACTTCACCTTTCAGCTTGAAGACTCCATTGCTGACACTGAGGTCTGGTGCATGCTGCTTCAGTCTCTCTGAGTTCATATGCGAGTCCATTCAGTTGATTTAGAAAACCATTTTTTCCTTGCTGTCCTCTTTCCCTGCTCTTTGGCTCTTCCACAGGAGTCTCTGAGCCCTGAGGGGATGGATTTGATAGTTATATTCCATTTAGGGCTGAGTGTTCCAAGGTCTCTATTTTTCCCCATCTGCTGCAGGAGGAAGTGAAAGACTCCTAGTGTGGGGAGACTCTCACTCGAGTTTTTTGATAACACGACCCCCCAGGAACTCACGAGAGACCATCCTTACTGCAATCACACAAGGTTTATTGATAGGACAGGAACCAGTGCACTGGGGCTGAAACTCATTTCCCACACAGGAGTTTGACCCTGAGTGGCTGAGAGGAGATTTAAGGAAAGAAGCCACAACCCAAAAAGTGGTAGGGAGGACATCATTGGAAAATTCTGAAAATACCAGTGATAATCACAAGGGGGTAACTCCCTGTTTCTCAAGATTATAATCTAACTTCATGGTCAGCTACTTCCTGGAAAAGAGTCACTGAACAGGCTAACCTAGATTTTGGACTCTTCTCTTCCTGCTAGATTTTTGGCTCTATTTTTCCTGCTAGAAGGGTCTGGATTTATCTGGGTCTTTCAGATGAGCTCACTGATCTGTGAGTATAGTAAAATGTTATCAGGACTCATTTTGTTATTTTGTTCTTTTAGTATAACAGTAACATTTGATTTTACCCTCAGTCCCTGTGCTCATCTAATGTTAGGTTCTTGGTCACCAAAACAGCATCAGATACGGATTCCATCTTGTGGAGTGAACCCAAGTCAAATAAGATATAGATTAGATTTATCCCCACAAGATTTCTTCTTTCATGTCACTAACATTTGAAGGCAGGACCCTAGGATCAAAGGATTTGAAAATGGATAGGTGTTTACATTTCTCATTGGGTAGTGTGCCTTCCTGCACCAAAGACACTAGCCCATTGGGGTGAAGGTACTGTGTGGCACTTGCTCTGCTTTTCTGGTGCTGGACGCTTCATTTGGTGAGAAAATATGGCCAGTTGCAGCTCTATCTTCCCCATTGTTTGGCTTCAGGTATTTCAGGAAGCTTCTTTTGTTTTGAATTTCCATTCTAACCTTGAAATGACTTTTGATTTTTTGATTTTTGGAGGGTGAAATAGCTTTCAATCACAGTATTCTCATTAACTATGGGGTATTCCTATTGGTTTCTCTTTCCTCTCATGACAGAGTAAATTCCTTCTTTACTCTGCCTATTTCCTACTCCTGGGGGCTTCATAGTTCTCTGTTATTTGAACTAAGTACTTGGCAAAGCATACAGATGACATAGTGACCCTTGGGATTCTCCAAGATATATTTATCAATATAAAAATATATTTACATGGGTCACTAGGACGACTCATAGGAAGAGATGATTTGACAGAACTTGGAAAGCAGAAAACAAGTGTGTCTTTTCTTTCTACTTCCCGAATAAGCTTGCATGGGTACAGGGTTTTACTCAAGAGCAAATTCAGAAAAGGAATGCATCTTGGCTCCTGCCTGCTGCTATTTTCAAATTCCACTGTCATTTTTGTTTGTTTCTCCTTTCAAAGCCACATTGAGCTCATCTGGGGCCAGTTTCTTTTTAATTGTGTGTGATTTGATCTGTGCTTTTATGCTGATGTTCTGTGTTTAATGGTGCATTTATTCTGCAGGCATTATTGCATCCCCACTGGGTGCCAAGCAGTGTGCCCAGCTTTAGAAATAAAATAGTGAGTAATAAAGAGAAAATGAGAGTTGGTGGAAAGAAGAGATGTTGGCTAGAGTGTCTTGCAGAGAAATGATAGCTGTGCTATTGAATAGGGGGAATGCTTGTGTACTGCACTAGCCCACTACTCTTCTTTTGAAAAACTTAGGATTTCTACATGTTTGACTCTGTCTATATAGAGAGCCAGGCATCAGCTATCTCTGAAGACAGCCTGAGATGAAGAGACTCATGTTTCCTATTACCAAATGCCATTGCTGGGTTGTACTTGTCCTAAATTAACTGACTAAAAGTGGGATCCATTGGAGTACTGTTTGGAGACTGCCTCAGGCCTGGTCTTCACAGTCTTACTTTTTTCCTCTCTCTTTAACTTGCCTCACTGACAAACCTCTGCCATACTAACATCCTTATCATCCTCTCAACAACATAATCGACCCACATCAGGAGCTCTGAGTTTCCGATAGAGTGGAGCAGGAGTTCTCCAAAGGTCAAGCTATAGCTGAGAGCTCACAATTACTGTGTTCCAGGTATTATGTTGCTTACTCAAAGCACTGAAGCCAAGACTGCTAAAAGGGAAGAAACGTAGTGGGACTCTTATACCTCACAGTAATAGTTGGAGATCTTAGAACTGGAGAGGACTGGGCCTAAACACAGTGTACTTAGTCAAGCTCAGGACAGGGACAGGGACTGAGGAATACCCTTCAATCTAGCCGAGTTAATGGGTTATGTTTATTTATTATTTTATTAGTTTATTTCCAGCATTACTTGGCCCCCTGTTGTACAAAGGATTATATTAGATCCCACTGTTCCCTAAAAAGAGTGCTTCTACAACCTTTTAGTTCAGCCCTTCATGTTATAGTGACTCCCAATATAAAATTATTTTCTTTGCTACTTAAAACTGTAGTTTTGCTACTGTTATGAATCATAAACATCAGATATGCAGGATATCTGATATGTGACCCTGTGAAAGGGTTGTATGACTCAGAGGGGCCTTGACTCACAGGTTGAGAACAAGTATCCTAAGCAACCCAAAATAAGGCACCTGCCTTCAGAGAGTTCACAGATAGGCCAAACTATACTACATCTATGCCCATCAATTACAAAGAGTATAAAATGTGAGATTTTTCCCCACGACCCCATCCCATTTTGTTTTGAGGAAATAAAGAAGTAAAAATAAAATTGATAAGATCCTCTGCTCTTCATATGTCAATGTTTTTATACATTTTTTGTCTTCTAAACTAGAACTAAGGAAGGTTCTAAGCGAGAAGAAATCTTCATAGGGCACACCTAGGAATGTAGAATGTTCTGGTTCAAAGTGGAGAATTTCCATCTCATCAAGGCAGTGGTGTTGATTTCATTCACTGTTAACATTTTGAGTGGCCTTGTCCATCCTTGTGTTCTGAAGAACAGCTAGCTCTCCAGGTTCCATTGACTCTTCTGCCCATCAATGTTGCTGATACTATATTATCTCCCTCTATTTAACTTTATTCCATGGAAAATCAACTACAGTCTCAAGACTCTCTTCAGCTTCTGCTTTTGGGATACGTTCCATATCCCTTGGCATCGGTTTCTCCTCAGCATCATGTCCTTCCCTGTGGATATACGCAGACTGCACTTTATCCAGGCCTGTGCTGGCCATTGGAGGGTTTTCAGCAGCTATTAATCCTTAGCAACAGAGTTGACATTTGTCTCCCACAGGCGTGTGTCTTGAAGTCCTCCTCAGCTGGTAGTACTGTCTGGGGAGGTACCGGAGTTATTGGGAGCAGAGTTTGAAATATTCACCCCTTCCCATTCTCCTTCCTAGTTGCCTACTTCTGGCCATCATGAAGTGAGTCCTCGCTCTGCCCTCTGTACCATGGTTTTCTGCCTTACCCTAGGCTGACAGAAAGAGGACTAAATGATCTCAAACCACAGCCTTTGAGATTGAACCAGTGTAAATCATTTCTTCTTTAAGTTATATATGTCATGTCTATTTGGATGCACACCTTCTTGGGCCAGGATGGAGGTGGGAGGGCCATGGACTTTCCACAGGGAAGGGTACCCTGCCCTTTTTTAAGGAAGCAGGGGGGAGGGGTAGTGGGGGAGCGGGAGGGGACTGGTAGAAGGGGAGAAAGTGTAAATTTTTGAATGAAAAACTAAAAGAATAAAAAAAAGTTATATATGTCAAATAATTGTAATGCAAAACTAAGTAGCAAACAGATGATGAATAAAATCTTGCATTTCCCATTCAACAATGCATTCTTATAGTTGTCAAATTGACTTACTTATGACAGTTGGGAATATTGTGAGAGTATAATGACCCAAGCTTCACTCCTGGGAGTTTATATGTAGGTGCAGAGGCAATTAATAAGTCAAACATGTAGTGTATTAGATGGTGGTTAGTTCTGTAGGCAAAATAAGAAAAAAGAGGAAGTGATTAATATGCAGACATTGTAGTAGTGAGGATTCTCACAGAAAAGCTGATATTTAAGCAAACTACTACCTGAGGAAGAAGGCAGAATTAGTGAGCAAGTAAGTGTGTGTGAGAAGAGTAAGCTGCTGTCCTGAGCACAAGGAACATCAGGCACAAACTGCTGTGAGTAGACAGGGAACAGGGCAGACCACATAATGGAATGAGTGGGCCCAGGAAAGGGCTAGAGGCTTTGCAATGTCACATCATGAGACCTTTGTAGGACAATGAGATGTTGCCATTGCTTTTAGTACTTTGAGGATCTGTCATCAAGCAGGCAGAGATGTGACTTAATCTGCATCCTATTTGTAATGGAACATCCTTGTTGTACTTAGGTGAATAGAAGGAAGCAAGAAAAACATTTAGGAGACTTCTAGTCTCTGTAGTGGGTTATGATGTGAGCTTCTACCAGGTATAACTTATGAAAAGTTAGAAGTTTCCACGTTAGGGCACATTGGGGCATATTCAGGAATCATTTGTAAATTTCACGGAGCCAGAAAATAAGGTGGAAGATGTTCCAAGGTGTTTGAGCCAGTGCTGTGGCATGGGTCATACTGGGGTGTGTCAGAGGTCAAAAGAAAGCCAGGAAGTGATTGTAAGTCCTGATAAACTTGAGTGGCCAACTGGACATCAGCATGGAGAGGTAAGGAGATGGGCAGAGAGATGAGTGTTTATAAAGCAAAGAGAAGTTGACTATTGTTTATTAAGTACTTCTCTTCTAAAAACCAAGCTAGAAGCTTTATGCATTTCATAGTTCAGTAACTGGGCCTAAAAGCAATTAAATTACTGTTCTTGTCCAGACAGTCATTACTGACTCCAATCTCTTAAGCTTTAGAGCCTGGGTTCTGTTACTTTGTATCACATCTCTGGGATTGCCCCTGGGATAGAGAATCAGGCACCTACCAATTTGTGGGTGGGGTCTATACTTAGATCAACCACACTTGGCATCCTGAGTGCCTGGGATAACTGCATGCTTTATGCTTTGTATGTAGGATCTGACTGCAGCAGTTACAGGAAGGTTTCTGAGGGAATAAATAGTAGGTGTGTGCTTATAATTTGAAGCTTTTAGAAGAAAGCCTTGCTGAATAATGAGTATGTTGCCACAGAGTACCAAGAGACCTTTAAACAAATATGTACAGCCTCAAGCCTATATTGTTACTACTCGTTTTATCCTCCTGTGATACTTGTTTTTCAGGTCACTGGGTGTCTTTTCGGGGCCCTTACTGACTTACTGGTGTGGATCACTCCTCACATTTCCCATATTTGCTTTGTATAAGCACTCAGCCAAGCACTCCATGGATAAACTTATTCATTCTTCAAAGTCTAGCATGAAGCAATTACTGCTATACTCCCTGTCTCAACTATTTGGGAGAGGGGTCTCACTAAGGTACAGTGTCTAACCCAGGAACTGAGTTTTCAAGGGGCAGAACTGAGATTCTAAGTCACATAGTCCACCTTAATTCCTCTGCACACCTGAGATGAAGAGTATGAAACAACATTGTGTTAAGGAGAGTGTGTCTCTTTAGATGCCGAAGGACAGAACTCCAGTGAACATGTAAGCCAGTTTGTTCAGGTAAGAACCATGACAATGCAGGCATCCTGATTCTGCATGTAGAGGTGCAGAACAGACCCCAAGACACAGACTACAATGAACAGTTTCACCAGAATTCAAGTAGAACCTTCGATTGTAGACCCTGCCTGTCATCTGAGTGCCTGGAAGTAAGCTCTGGACCCAAGAGTTCTATGCTTGTACTTATCATGGAGAGATAAGTTAAGGCTGTGTTGAGATATGCCAGTAACTTGACTTTTTTTTAATATTTACATGTTGACTCTTAGTCCCCCCTTGCCTTAGTAGTAAAAGGCAAATGAGAACAGTAGCAAGGTTACTTAGAATGAGATTAGTGTCCATGTGGAAGGGGCCTGTGTGAGCTTGTCCACATCTTTTATTACACAAGGACACAATTAGAAGGCAGTAACTTTAAAGCAGAGAACTAGTCTTCCCTAGATATTATATCTGATGAGGCCTTAGTCTTGGGACTTTTCAAGCTTCGGGAAGTATAATAAACCTGTTGTTTATAAATGATGAGATCTAAGGTGCTTTGTTACAGGGGAGACTACCTTGCTTCTGATCCTAAGTGAAGTAGGAATGATGCTAATGGGGTCCTTGTGAGGCCTCCACAAGATAATGTGTCTTATTTTCTTTGGAGTGTCATCTCAGTTTCAAACCACATATCCCAGATATCTGTGCAGTTTCACCCTAATTGCACATGGCATCTGTGTGTTAGTTTAAATGAAAATGGCCCAACTAGGCTCACAGGGAGTGAAACTTTTAGGAGGTATTTCCTTGTTGGAATAGGTGTGACCATGTCAGAGGAAGTGTGTCAATAGAAATGTGCTTTGAGGCATCAAGTGATAAAACCAGGCCCAGTATCTTCCTGCTGCCTGTTGATCCAGATGAAGAACTTCTGGCTCCGCTAGTACCGTGTCTCCTTTTGTGCCACCATACTTCTGACCATGAAAATAATGGTTTAATCCTCTGAAACAAAAGCCAAACCAAATTAAATGCTTTTCTTTATAAAAGTTGCTGTGTCCATGCTATATCTTCCCAACAATAGAACATTGACTAAGATGGGAAACTAAGATAAAGAGGGAACCTTTATCTCTGCTGCTGTGGAGAGGCTCTCTTCCATGCTGGCTGATGATGTTCCCATGTGGCTATTGGAAGCCTCTGCAGTACAGGCCAAGGAATAAGGTTAACTCTTGCCCCAGTGCCCACTAAGGAAGGAACAGGTAATAAAACTTGAACCAAGAGTAAAGAACCCGGTTATGGTTACCATCAGGCCTTTCTAATGGACTTCTAGGGGAGAGCTAAAGGCCTCACAGAAAAACTATCATCCAAGGGCATGCTCCTAATGAGCTAAAGCCAGGTTCAATGTCTTAAAGATCCCAATACCTCCTAATATTGCCTCTGTAGAACTAACATTTTATGAATGCAAAACACACTGCATCCATGTTATAACAAACTTTAACTGAGTGAATCTGCCTCATTTTCTTAGTGGGAAGTACTTGGACTAGAGTTGGCACCTGCCACAGTTAGTTGCTAATGTCACCAGATTAGAGTCACTTTGTGGTCATCACAGGAATACAGTCACTTTAGAAAGATTCAGGATGACACAGTCCTTTGGTACTAGAGGGGGTACTCCTTGAGTAAAGAAAGTTCCCAACTTACCCCAACTAAAATGGAGGAGAGACGTTTGGGAACAGTGGTACATAGATAGAAGAGCTGGCAATTTTTCTTCTTTTGGAAATAACTAAGAGCTGCCTCAGAAGCCTGACTCTTCTCGCATGTTATAGTTCAGTTCTTCACTCTCAATGGGATAATACTTCAATGAACAAAATATGTAATTCTCCTAGTACTTTGCAGGTATTTGTGATATTATCTCAGTTCCATGATGCTGAGTTTTCACCTCTTAAGGTTTCGGGAATTGAGATGTGGATTACAAAACAGTCACCTTCTCCTGGGAAATGTTCTGATAGCTTCTACAATCAGTGGCCTCTAGAATCCTGAAGAAAAGAAAAAGTATTATTATCTTTATCAGTATATTTCTCTAGCTTCTCCTTTATGTCTTGAGTGATAATGGAGAAAGGAAAGTGGGAAGGTATTTAATCATTTAATTTTTAATTTAATTATTGGTTTAATAATGCCCCCAAGATCATATTTTTTCAATCGTAGTTCCCTGTTGGTGAACTGTTTAGGAGGTATTAGGGGATATAAATTTGTTGGAGTGGATATGTCTTAGGGAGGGTAGGCTTTAAGGTTTCAAAAGCCCACACCAGGCCCAGTGTCTGTCTGTCTGTGTTTCTGTCTCTATCTCTTTCTCTCCCTCTCTGTGTGATTCAGAATGTAAGTGCTTAGCACTATGCCTACCTGCCTCATGCCCCTTTCTATGATGCTAATGATCTAACCTTCTAAATCTGTAAGCAAGCCCCCAATTAAATGCTTTCTTTAATAAGAATTGCCTTTGTCATGGTATCACCTCATAGCATTAGAACACTAAGACTGATTGTCTTTGAATTCTCCTCTTCCTCCTCCTCCTCCTTCTCCTCCTCCTCCTCCTCCTATTATTATTATTTTATTTCATATATTCCATCCCAACTACAATCTCCCCCCGTCACTTCCCCTCTACCCCAGATCTATTTCTCTGTCACTTCACTTCAAAAAGGAAAAAAAAAAAAGAAAGAAAGCTTCCTAGGTATATCAACCAAATGTGGCATAGGTTATAAGCTAGGTACAAAACCTCATATCAAGGCTCGACCAGGCTACCTAGTAGAAAGAGAAGGGTTCGAGAGAAGTGTGAAGAATCAGAGTTACCACTGACTCCCACTGTTAAGACTTCCATAAGAGCACCCAGCTGCACAACCAATAGCGTTGTGCAGAGGACCTAGCTCAGAACAGAACAGGATTCATGATTGTCACTTCAGTCTCTTTTATTTTCTATTAACCCTGCTTAGCTGATTCTATGCACTGTGCTCTCCACCCCTCTGGCTCCTACAATCCTTCCTACCCGTGTTTTGCATGGTTCCCCTGACTCCACCAAGTGTTTGTCTCTGGGTCTCTGCATCTGCTCCTACCGATCATTGGATGATGCCTCTCTGATGATAATTGGGCTAGTTACAAATCTGTGAGTATTACAGATTATCATTAGTAATCATTTCATTGATTTTTTTTTTCAGTCATATTGAGTTTTATCCTGGGATGTTCAGCTACTGGTTCCAGGACATCAAGGCAGTGTCAGCGTGGGCTTCCTCATATAAAATGGGCCTCATGTTGCACCAGCCATTGGCTGGTCACTTCCATGAGTTCTGGGCCACCATTACCCCATCATATCTTTAGGCAAGACAGATTGTAGGTCATAGAGTTTGTGACTGGGTTGGTGTTACAGCCCAACTACTGGAAGCCTTGCCTGATTATAGAACATGGCTGGTTCAGGCTCTTTATCCGCTATTACTAGGAGCCTTCTGTAGGTTCTAATTTTGTAGATTCCAGGGAGTTTCCACTGCAGTAACTTCCACATAACCCCCCAATAAAGAAGTGTTTGGGGTTTTGGCAGGATATCCCTTGATTACCTGTTATTGTTTGATCATGGGTATGGGATAACAGGTGCCATTACAATTTGGGGGAAAGGCCTCACTTATATCTCACCAGTTGGGATGGTTACCTCTGGAATCTCAAATTGTAGAGACTGCCTGCTTGTCTCCTGGGAGCAAGTGTGCACAAGGTTATGAACAGCAAGAGCGGAAATGGGCATGAAGCACCAGGAAATAAACTTTGGAGGATTTCCTTGAGAATTGCAGTAAGAGATTTTGAAAATTTGGACAACATTAACTCAGAAACTCAGGGAGGTTATTCCACCCAGAAGTTTCCTCTCACTATTTTTTTTGCGGGGGTGGGGAGTTCTGGAATTATGTCTGTAGTCCAGGCTGGCCTTGACCTCAAAGAGATTCTCCTGCCTCTGCCTCCTAAGTGCTGGCATTAAAGGTGTGTGTTATTATTGTCTGGCCCATTGTTCTTATCTATGTTGGTCGGTACCTTTTGTCAGCCAGGCAGCTTACATGTTGCCTCCTTGGTGGTTTGCGCAGGAATGCAGGAAGAGCTTCCTTCTTCCCTGTTCTCCTTGCACCACCTCTACTTCCTGTCTGGTTTTCCCACCTATACTTCCTGCCTGGCCAATCAGTGTTTATTTAAAACATGATTGACAGAATACAGACAATTCTCCCACACCAAAGTGTAGTTCAGTCCACTGACCATAGCTCTACCAACAACCAAGAGATATAGAAACTGAGAAGAAAGCCATCTTCCTTCAATAATTATCTTCTAGAAGCATTATTCTCTTTTCATATATATTGGTTGAATAAATCCTCCATCTCCATTTAAATCAAACTGACATTGGCTGTAGAAAAGGATTCTTATGTAATTATTAACTGGAAACTACTCAAGGTGAGGGACCATAGCTCATTTTTCTCTGCATCACCCATAGCAAAGAGCTCTGAATATTTGTTATGTTATCAATGAAATTTATGTAGTGAAGTTTGACCAATATCAAAAAAGTAGCTCACTAATTTTTTAAGAGAGACCTCAGAATATTCCCAGGATGCTCCTAATTCTGACTTCTTTGTGTACTTGACACAGAGAATTTTTTGAAAAAAAAAATCACTTAGTTAAGATAAATAAATGTATCTGCAGGGATAAGGCAGTGGTCACCAGTCCATGCCTATTTCTAGTCTACATGTTCATTCCAACCCAAAATATTAAACCTTCAGCTACATTTGAAGTCCCCACAAAGACCACCTCTTCCTGTAAGCTGTGCCAAACAGGAGACTGAATTGCCCAGAAACAGGTACATGGGATGGCCAATTTTCCCCCTAGCATGCCCCACTTTCCACATCTGCAGCTCTTCTATGTGTCATCCCTCTCTCTCTCTCTCTCTCTGAAGATGACTCCAAAAATCAGTGGTCCACAATACTTACCTCTATCAGTTTAATAGAGTGAAGATAACTTAATTACTCTTTAACAAGGTGGTATCCTGAATACCCAACAGTTATAATTAAGAGAATGATTGTGATCATTATCAGAATCCATTCTCACTGCCTGACAGCTCCTCTTTATTTACGCTTGGCTACTCTTCTAGCTGCTGTCACCGTTCCAGGCTTTCTTTGAATATCTGGGATACTGTCCCACATTTCCTAGCCTCCCTTTTCACTCCCTTTTTACCTCCCACTTTCCTGGTTCCCATCTATTCCCAGCTTGTTTCATCCTCTATACATGGTAACTCAGTGTCCAGCTTTGCCTGGGACTCCGGGACCCAATATCATTAGATATTCCAACTCTAGACCCTTGGTTATGAGCGAATCATCTCCATTTATGTAATGAAACCTTTGGTCTCCATGGTGCAACTTGGTATAAATACATTGTTTTGTTTTGTTTTTTTCCTCTGAGGAGAAAGAACTGGATAAAAGGCCTGGAGCCACTGTGTTTGACCTTTCTCTGTCCCCTCCTGCTTGCCTTCCTGCTATCCTTGAAATGTTAGCACTGAACCCTAAATGTTTTTGCTCTAGTGAGTTGTGAAGTAAGCATGCCAAGACTTCCAGAGAGAATGAATGGTGACTAGCAGAGAGAGACAAGGAAGAAAACACTATTAGCAATTTGAACTGTCGTGGTACCCTGAAGTACTTTTATGATGGATATTTCTGGAATTGCTTACTTGAAGGTCTTATGAGTTATGTCCTGTCTCTCATGAAGGCTGTGATATCCTGTCTTCCCAGCACTATGTGAACAGGCAGTGTGTCCCCTCCACTGTCAGAACTGCCCCAGTAATCAGTTTCCTGGCATAATCATTGCCACCATAAAGGCAGACAGTGTTCACTTGACTTTCCCACCATCACCACCTGGTTTCTCTTCAAAAAACATAGAAATTCAGTCAGTTAACAGCTCTCTTCTGTGGAGACCCTGCTTTAAGAAACAGGAAGTATTCTTACAGATCCAGAAAACAAGTCATTCATGGATCATTAAAGAATTTCACTCAACTTTGAATCCCTGTGTCTTCCATGGGGCCCAGTACACAACATGATAGAATGATAGTTAACAAATGTGTAAGAAAGAAGAGAGGACAAGATAGAAGGAAGGGTGGTTAAGAACTTACACAAATAATACCATAGCCACTCATATTCTTTCTAAGATGTGTGGAGTATTGGTGGTCACTCAAGGCTAGACCCTTTATTTCCTCATCTCTTCTTCTAGTGCTGTTGCCTTTGGCTTTAAGCCAGTTATCCCATCTCATTCTTCATCCAAATCAGTAATAGAATGTGACAGTCAATGTGAGTATACTTAACTTTGAGAAAGTGCTTCTAGTTAAATTTAACAGGTTGTTTGTGAAGTAGGCTAGTTTGAAATATGTGTATTTCATAGATGACAGAAAATAGTCAATAGTTGACCTAGCAACTAATAGAAGTTTCTTAATTCTAATTTTTTTTTCAAGTTCTCCTATATAAATCATGTAGCAAGGATGACCTTGAATTCTGGACCCCCCTGCCTCTATGGAATAGATTGAAACCATGAATAAAAGTTAATGCCTTCACTCTGGATTGCATTCATCAGAAATTTGTTACAAATAATCAAGGGAAGTAACTAAAATGGCCTGTAACAAGTGTATTTTTTCTCTTCTGCCAAGGATTGTGTCAGTTACTTTCTGACAAGAAAAGAGCAGAAAGTTACAAATGAAAAATTGAGAGAGTAAGTGAGGAGAGGAGACAAAACACTGGTAAATGACAAACCACTCCAAGGAAAATATACATTATGGATGAAAAATTATATGATGTGGGATTCCCCACTGTATGCTCTGAATATGTTCCATTGCCATTGGTTAATAAAGAAGCTGCTTTGGCCTATGGCAAGGCAGAATAAATCCAGGCCGGAAATTCAAAGTTATAGAGAGAGAGTAGATGGATTCGGATGGGAAACGAATATGCAGTCTCCACTTACAAAATAGTGCCCACTATCTGGGGCATGGATCCACATAAGACCTAAAAGAGCTTTTAAAAAAAAGAGGGCTTCTAAACCCACAAAAGCGGCAGCCTAGCGGAACTTCTTGGTAGCTGCATTCTTTGCAGATAGGTTCTGTTTGCTGGTGGTAGAATGCTTCCATTAGCAGCAAAAACTGTGCAGCTTCTTTATTAGAGGGCTTCCTGTTTTGTATTGGTAGTGCAAACTTTGGCTCTTTCGCGAGGTCCTGTACTTTTAAGGGTTTTGTGAACTTCATGTTACAAATTGCTTAATGACAATGTAGACCCTCAGTGTCCCTGATGATGTGGTAGAGAATGTGACTTGCAGAGGCAGTGAACATAAATCCTCCCTGTTGGATGGGGTGGAGCAAGCAGGCAGGGCCACGGAGCTCATCCTAGCTATGCCCTCTTAGCATTTTTTAAAAAGGTACTCCTAGTCAGAAAAAGATTTCAGATATGTGATAAAGACAGATTCAGATGAAAAAGACTGCTAAATGTTTCACAGTGTTGGATAAATGTAAATGGGAGTATGAGAGAGAAGAAAGAATATAGATAATTATAGATTAAAAGAGTAAAGATACTTAAATATTGAAAAGTAAAAGAGTATAAAACTAAACAAGCTACAGAAAAATGGAATATACACAGAGAGTATGGATTATGTATATTATTGTGTTTCCTTTGAATGTTTTTACTGTGAATGAGCTAACTACAGAGTGGCATTTCATTGTACGAGCTGCTAAACTAAAACCAACATGTATAATTGGAATCAAAAGATATGTTACTTTGGAAAAGAACTTCTGCTTTTGTTTCCACTGAAGAAGAGAATGTGTGGATTCCTTCCAGTCTAATGTGGTTTGATGGAACAAGATCCCTCCAAAGGTCTCCATGAACCCTAAAAATACTTCACCCAGTAAACAGCAGGAAGCAGTGTGAAAAAACAAAGCCCAGATTCCCAAAATGATTGTTTATAAATGTTTGTTTTCATTTAAAGGGGACTATGATATTGAAATGAATATTTTGCATTGGTATGGATCTTGGTCTATTGATACAAATTTAAGGTCAATTTTCTTATACTGTGTATATGTATTTCTACTCTTTTTTTAAAAGATCTTTATTATTATGTATACAGTGTTCTGTCTGCATGCCAGAAGAAGGCACCAGATCTCATTATAGATGGCTGTGAGCCCCTATGTGGTTGCTGGGAATTGAACTCAGGACCTCTGGAAGAGTGGTCAGTGCTCATAACCTCTGAGCCATCTCTCCAGTCCGTATTTCTACTCTTGTTTAAGATATTTTGTTTGTGCAGCTCATTAAAAATGTAATGTATAATTAAAAATTATGAATTAATAGACAATCATTTATAATAGTCAAACTGTAGTCATATTAGTTAGGTTTTCTAGATGTACAGAGATATTTTTCAGATAGATTTTCAATTCTTTCAAAGACCTGAAGAATATAGCATTTACAGTGTTTTTAGAACTTAAACTTTTCTCCACAGTGAGGCATATCTGCTTCTGGCAACAATTACTTCAGAAAGGTTGATGTGTATCAAAGAAACTCACTATGGAATTTGCCTTCAATATGACAAAGCTAGCCATTTGGCCAAGAATCTGTTCTTTCCCAGACTACTTGATAGTATTCTGTATGAACTGGACATGCAGGACCCACAGAAAAATTGACAGCTAAACTTGCCTAAAGAAGATGAGACAGTCCTTCAGGATTCCCTGCTTCATGAAAGAGTCTGCCAGACATTCTGCAGAACACAGAAGAAAGTGACTGATATTTCCCCAGCATTGCTGTGTCCCACATTCCAGAGGGTCCCTGGGCAAGGCTCAGCTTTGGCGCGACCCAGATTCCCCGCAGGATTTGGCCTGCAGGGCAGGGCTGGGACATCGGTTCCAGCTTTTCTGCGCCCCACACTCCAGAGTGTCCCGGGGCAAGG
>JAQHUG010000067.1:6617597-6640960 GCA_028555095.1 Dicrostonyx torquatus | reverse complement strand
CCTTGGGCTTCCCATAGGACAGGGTATCCTGCACCATCATAAGGAAGCAGGGGGAGGGCAGAGGGGTGGTGGGGGAGCGGGAGGGCCGGGAACAAGGGGAGTAAATGTAAATTTTTCTTTTAACAATAAAAATAAAAAAAATAAATAAAATAAAATAGTATATATCTTTCTACATTTATTTAGTACATGAAGAGTTATCTTTCTTTCTAATACTGCATTGTTTTTCCATTTAATGACTATAATTTATTTATCCCTAGCTGATATTAATTGAGAAGTGGTATAAAATTTTATCAAATGTAATGAAAAATTTAATGTTATACCACTTCTCAATTAAATGGATATGCTATATGTAAGTATAATATTTTCTGTTTGCTATGTTGGGCTCTATATGAATGCACATCTTCTTAGACTGAGATGGAGGGGGGGAGGGCCTTGGGCTCCCCATAGGACAGGGTAACCTGCACCATCTTAAGGAAGCAGGGGGAGGGCGGTGGGGTAGTGGGGGAGCGGGAGGGCTGGGAACAAGGGAGTAAATGTAAATTTGGCTTTTAACAAAAGTAAATAAATAAAGAGAAGGAAAAAAAAAAGAAGAAGTATTTTTTGCAGAGAAACTATTAATAGAAAGCCAGCTTCAACTTCTTTAGCTCAGAGGGATGTTCTCGACAATAAGGTCTAAACCTCTGAAGTTAAGGGCCATGAATCAAAGGACAGGGAAAACAGAGCCTATGCTAGCCATGAGTAACTGTATCTGGCTCAGCCTTTCAATTGACCTAGAGGAGCAGTAACAAGAGCGTGGCCTTTCCTGAAAACATTGCTACTTTATCCTGCTGACCCATGCAAAGTCAGGAAAGCTCCTTGATGCCAGCTTTATCAAGAACAAGAGGTATGACCGAGCACCCAGACACAGGGCAGTGGGCAGTAAGAAGAAATGGTGTGATCCAGAAGCTCCCTTCCATGGAGAATATCTATCAGCATTCATTTGATGCCTGGTTTTTGCAGATCAGAGAGATAAATTTATGATGGGATGAGGCATCTTATTTCTTTGGGGTCTTCCAAGTTCATGGCACTAATCTCAGACTTGATGCATGTTTTCATGCACATTAGCTCATTCAATCCCCATTTTACAGAGGAATTCATGAAGGCTCCATGAGGTTAATTGGTTTCACAGGTTAGCAGAGCAGGTAAATGACAGGGCCCAGGGCTTAAGCTTTCCTTGTAAGCTCTTAGGCTGTCAGTTCATACCAATAGTTGGTAGAACGATTATGTAGCTCTGGGAATTTGTCCAACCCCATTCCTTAGTAAACTAGGTTAGATAACTATGCAGTCTTTTTTTGTTTTGTTTTGTTGTTTGAGACAGGGTTTCTCTGTATAGTAGCCCTTGGCTATCCTGGAACTTGCCCCCCATAAACTTAGGTGTTTGAATACTCCGTCCCCTGTTAGTAGTGCTGTTTGAGCAAGTTTAGGAGGTGTGTCCTTCCTGTAGGATGTATGTCCCTAAGGGACCAGCTTTGGGCTGGTGGAGGAGGGTTGGAGGAGGGCTGTGGGGGAGAACTGTGGATGGAATGTAAAATGAAATTTAAAAAATTAAATAAATATTAAAAAAAAAACTTGAGCTATCCCCAGTTCTTTCTCTCTGCTTTAGGATTGTGGTTCAAGATTTGAGCTAAGCATATAGTTACTGCCCCATGCCTGTGGCTTCCTGCCATGTTTCCCTACCTGGACAGACTCGTACCTCCTCTGGAACCCTAAGCCAAATAAACCCCTTAATCTATAAGTTTCCTTGGTCAATTGCGTTTTAACATAGTGGTAGAAAGTAACTAACACAGCCCTCTTTTGCTGTAACTGGGCTCTTGGGCTTCATAGCTGCAGAGATGTATTGATAATTAGCAGTCCACAGTATCCCTCACCTTGCAATGCTGTGGGGACACTTAAGTGAAAAGAAAAACCAGGCCACAGATTACCAAGACTGTCAAGAAAGATATGGAATCACAAACAGTTATACTTTCTAAGTGGGAAAACCCTACAGGTTATATAGGAAGGAAGCCAGCAGAAGGCATTTATGTCTATGCTGTTGTACCCAGGCCATTTTTCTGTGCTTTGTATAGCTCACAGAACCCAACATAAAATGCCGGTGACTTCATAAAGTGAGGAAGATCAGCTTCTTGGTCTATCAGTCACACTCTGAGATCTTCCCTGTCACCCACCATTATACTTAAATAGTAGTCCTTGTCACCCTAATCCCCCACTTCTGCATCTCACCACAGTGGGTCAGATATATTTGAATCAAAATGGGTTGGCAGACACTGAATTGGTTCTTGGGGCCCTGAGAGATTGCTTCAAGTAAAGAGAATCTCAGCAAAGGCTGAGAGGAATATCCAAGAGGAATATTCCATCTTTCATCCTGCATGACTGTTCTACCAAGGAAGGCTATGCTTACTGAACCCATGTTTATTAAACCCAGCCTGGTTGAGATAGACTCTGCTATTTGATGTTCCTGATGCAAAAGAAATAAGAAACAGAACCCATCTTTATGAATCCCAGAATCAAGCTGGGATGGTCAGGAAAGCACACCGTAAAAACATGTACCACTATGCTCCAAGTTGATTTCTTGTCTCTGCCTGCCTGCAACAGGGGTTGGCCAAAATTGCACTATTTTGTGTCCTAAAACCTAGATAGACTTTGCATTTTTAGGATGCTATGTGTGAGGATAAAATAATCCACTTTGTGACACATGGACATGGTATGAAACTCAAATGTCAGTATCCATTAATAAAACTGCCACATCATTGATTTCATGTTTGCTGTGGTTGCTTTGGGGGTCATGGTGGCAGAATTTAATAACTACTGGTTACTGTCTTGTAGTTTCCAAAGCCAAAAGTATCTACTTTCTAGCCCTTTAAGAACAAGAGTGTCCAACAGCAGCAGTTTATAGAAGAGCAGAAGCAGTGGGTCTAGCAGAACTGAGTTGGTGTCCTGTCTGTGCCACTTATCTTTCTTCATCTGATAAATGGGAATAATAAACCAGTGTTAATAGGTTGCTACGAGGTCTACCTAAGCTGCTGTAAATGTAACATAAAACCTACTGATGTAGAACCAGTATTGGTGCTCAGTAAATATCAGACACCCCTTCCCATTAATTATGTACAGTTTTCTATGGTGAAAACAAAATGATAAATTAGCAAGGAACTAATGGTACTTTTGATTGTTGAGATAAACACACAAGATAAAAGGGAAGGGAAGAAGAATGATATACCCAATTTGGCCTTAAGGCATCAGAGACTTCTTCCTCTCATTTAACCCTTCATTACCTACTGTGTACAGTAGGTCCTGGCAGATGGATGCCTACCAACCAATACCTTTGAATGAAAGGGTGCATTTTCTTCTCAAAGTCCATTAACAGCATCAAATATTTTTTCTGTAGACACAGAAAATCAAACTGAAGCACCAAACTCTGCTCTCCCATGCATTTTCATATAGGATTTCTAGGCCTCTGTGATCTGATATTGTAGATCATGAGGAATCAAGTGGCAATCTAGTGTCAACACCCAGAGGTTTAAGGGCTGCCAGACCTTTCTGCAACACAAAACAGGAAAATGCATAAGACCCAAGTTCTCCTCAGTCATTCATGATAGACACTAGCATTTCAAAACCCAGATGTTGGCAGACTCTTGAAATAGGGTGAATGAGAGAAAAATTCCAAAGTATAAATATAGTCTATGGACAAGAGCCAGTGGTACAAGAGCTGAGTGGTACAAGTCTGTGGGAAAGGGGACACAAGGATGGTTGAAAGAAAGATGGGCAGGGAAGCCTATACATAAGCAGAATCTAGCCATGGATGCTGATATGTCTGGACACTTGCATGATGGAAAGAATATGGGCATGAGGATGACATGCTTCATGTCAGATGTGAGAGGCAACCAGAAATCAGATAAGAGTGTGTTCTCTGGACCCCTTCTACCTCATTGTATGCTCACTTGGATAAAGTTTCTGGTTCTTTGCTATGTTTTTAAAGCTTATTTCTATCTTCAACATTCTCTGGATTTATTTTATAGTGTTTGGTTGATGATACAATGACTGGCCGTTCCCATTGTATCTAATAACTTGTCTAGAAATTTCTTTGTACTGGCTGTTCATTAAGTAGAGTGGGTTACCTTAGTCACAGATGGGTTAACAGTAACCTGTTAACCTGTCGTCACATAGGGAAAATATAAAGGTTCATCTCCATTATCAACTTGATGGAAGATGGAATCATTTAGAAAATACACCCCTGGGTATATTTGTGGGGATGTTTCCAGAAGGGTTTGACTAAGGTGGGAAGATTTAGCCTGACTGTAGGCAACACATCTCAAAGGATATGAGATCCAGATTGAATAGAATGGAAAAAGCAAGCTGAGCAGCATTCCTCTCTCTGTTCCCTAAATTTAAACATATCTTGACCGACCAGCTAACACTTCTCTGCTATGTCTTCCCTGCCGTGATGCACTATACCCTCTTAAACCATGAACTTCATTAAACCCTTTGTCCCATAAACTTTTTGCAAAGTACAAAGTGCCTAATAAAACAGGGAAAGGAATGTATGTGCATCATGTTGGTTGATTCCATATCTTAGCCTATGCTAGTGTTTTTTCATGTTTTTTTTTCCTCTTTAGTCCCCACTGTAAGGAATGTCACAAAGTTTATCAAAATTCCTACTGCTTTGCCCATTGGTAAAGCAGTGCCACAACTGGGCCATGGAGCTTTTTGTGGCTTTTAACTCTGGTGCTGATGTAAGACATCTGTTCAAGTTTTCATTCTTCACTTCTGAGGGAACCAAGCTGAGAAGAAAAAAGGAATGTTATATTATGATTACTACCTAAAGCAATTAACCAGAATTGACAGACCTCTCTGGAAAAGTGACATTTCAGTCAAGACCTAATGAGCAACCTGGAACCAGCCATGCATAGAGCCTCGGGGCAAGAACACAGTGACTTGATATTGGTATTAGGCTGGCCTAGACTGGAAATGACAACCAGAGGAGTCAGTTGAGATACGATGGAAGCGTTTCACAGGGCTTCTTGGACTGTGATAGAATGATTACAAGCACTTGCATTTTATTCTACAACAACAGTGACAACAATACCTGACTGAGAATCTCAATCATCTTTGTTACTTTATATCTTACTAAGAACATTGAGCAGTTATTTCCTTTAGTTAGTCTTTATACACTGCCAACTTTCCAGGACCCTTCTCTTACATTTCTTTTTATCTCTGGAGCCTACATGGAACTAGCTCTTGTAGACCAGGCTGTCCTTGAACTCACAGAGATACACCTGCCTCTCTCTCCCGAGTGCTGCAATTAAAGGCATGTGCAATCACTACCTGGTTTCTCTTGCATTTCAATAAAGTGTTTATTAACATGCATTTCTGTACTTGGCATTCTATGCATTCTGAGAAGCAATTCCTTACCACACACATTTCTTCTCTCTCCAAATGTCCCTGTCATTGTAGAGACACACATCTCTGATACTGTGCTTTAATTAATCAGTGTATCTTAGAGAAATAAGATGCTTTCTTTTCATCTCCTGCCCCAGTTTCTTGTGGCTCCTCTGACACAAAGACCAGTGGTTCTGGTGGAACTGGGAAGCAGAGGAGTCAGTTTATGTGAGACAGAGATTCTCTAGCTTGCTCCTGGTTTCTTCTTTTCTTGAGAATTAATAGCAATAGATGGAGTTAGATTCTTTGTTTAATTAATGTTGTCTTTGGTTTGTGGTCAGTATTAGCAGAAGTAGAATATCCGCAGGAACAACCTTTTCTTCAAGGATTAAGGCTATATTGCCCCACACTGCACAGATGAGAACAGAGACAAAGAGAGTTAAGTCACTTCCCCAAAGCCACCCAGACAGGAGGCTGCAAAGATCTTATTATCACCTAAGTCTCTCTCAATGCTCACGGTTTTTCTAGAACCCTCTGCTTGAGTCAGAGTTTTGAGAAAACTTCCTATTAACAACGTTTGTGAGACTTTTCATCTGTGAGAGATAGGCAGTCATTAAATAGAAGATTTTATTTTAATATATAGTTTTTTTTTTATCATGACTTAAGGCAAGGGCCTGATCAGCAACTGCCCAGCTTCTTTCATCCAAGTTCTGCTTCATCAAAAGTCCAGAGGAGTTTTAATTTTAGGCATTGTGTATCACAGCACATTTAGCAGTTTGTGTGCAAATGGTCTTTGAGCGTTTATTGAGTCACAAAACGCACAGCTATGGCTTAGTTATGAACTCATTCCTTTAGTTAACTCATTCAGAAGCATCCTCTGAGTTTACCTGCTTTGCCTATGATATACATTGGTGTGTTTAAATGACCTCATCTGTACTGTGCAGAACTGGGAATCTGAGACAAATCTTGCAACTGACTGGCATCTAGGTGGGTGGTAAGGATGTATACGGGTGAGTTGGGGAATTTTCTCGGTGGGATCTGAGGACCTCAAAAGATAAACTTGTAAGAATACAGGCACAGAGAGAGCAGAGGGCATGCATCAGAAAGAGCCAGAAAAATTCTGGGAGAGTAAAAAACTAGGCTTCACTGTAGGTATATGTTCATGGGAATATTGATAGTCCTAGCTAACATGTGTGGGATGTTTATTATGGATTTGCAGTTTCAATTGGATTATAATTGTGTTTGATCTTCTCTACACCTAGGAGGCGGATAGCTGCAGTTCTTCCAGTATATCCACTAGTGCACGATCTAGTATAGATGAACTTTGGAGCAGCTCGGAAGTTCCATTCCTAAAACAAAAGTACACAAGACACCAGAAGACATACTTCAGAGTGCTTATAAGCTCTTTTAAATATGGAAACAACAACCTACCCATAAACAATATAATGGATAAACAAAATAACATTCTATCATGTTGTAGGTTGTTATGTAGCATTAAGATAGAAAACTATAATCTTGTACAGTAATGGAGATATGAGATTTCACAAACATAATATTGAGATAAGGATTAATTATTGAATGGTACTTACTGTATGATTCAATTTATATGAAGTTCAGCAGTGACTAAAATAAACCATGATGTAAACAGTTGACTCAAATGACAGGATATTGATTGTGGTGTGTGACAGTGAAGGGGTTTCTGGACTACTGACAAAGTTTTGGGTTTGGGTCTAGATTTTAGTTATAATGATGCATCAACTGTGGAACTTTTTTTTGGTTTTGGTTTATTAGATTTTTCAAAAAATACCAATCCAAGTTCCCATTTCCTGCCCTCCCATTTCCTCCACACCTCCTCCAACCTCACTCCCACCCAATCCTCAGAGACGGTAAGGCACATTGCTTTGGGGAAGATCCAAGACCCTCCCTATTATACCTAGGCTCAGCAAGGTATACATGCAAAGAGACTAGGATCCCAAAAAGCTAGTACATGCAGTAAGAATAAATCCTGGCGCCACTGCTAGTGGCCCCCCAGTCTGCCCCAGCCATGCAACTGTCAATCACGTTCAGAGGGACTAGTTTGGTCCTATGCTTGTTTCTTCCCAGTCCATCTGGTGTTGGTGAGCTCCTATTATCTCAGGTAAACTGTTTCATTGGATATACCCATCATGGTCTTGACCTCTTTGCTAATATCCTCATTCCTTCAATTCTTCAAGTGGAGTTTTGGAGCTCAATTTGATTATTTCCTGTCTTCAACTCCTCCTGGGTGAGTCTGCTTCTTTTTGCAGTAGAGCTTTTAAGTGTACTATTAAGTCACAAATGTGAGCTTTCTCCGCTTTCTTTATATGGGCACCAAATGCTATGAACTTTCCTCTTAGCATTGCTTTCATAGGTTTGGATATGTCATCCCTTCATTTTTGTTGAATTCAGAGAAGTCTTTAATTTCTTTCTTTATTTCTTCTTTGACCCTGGGGGTAGTTCAGTAGTTCATTGTTCAGTTTCCATGAGTTTGTAGGCTTTCTGAGAGTAGTATTGTTTTTAAATTTTAACTTTAATCCATGGTGATCCAATAAGATGCAGGTAATTACTCCAAATTTTTTGTATTTGTAGAGGTTAGCTTTGTTACCGAGAATGTGATCAATTTTAGAGGTTTCATGAGGTGTTGAGAAGAAGGTATATTCTTTTGTGTCAGGGTGGAATGTTTTATAGATTTCTGTTAAGTCCATTTGATTCATGACATCTATTATTTCTCTTATTTCTCTGTTAAATTTCTGTTTGGTTGACCTGTCCATTGGCAAGAGTGGAGTGTTGAAGTCTCCTACTATAAGTGTTGTTGGGTGTGATGTGCAATTTAAGTTTTAGTAATGTTTCTTTTACATATACGGGTGCTCTTTTATTAGGGGCATGGATGTTCAGGATTGAGATTGCATCTTGATGAATTGTCACTGTTATGAGAATAAAGAGTCCTCCATCTCTTCTGACTGATTTAGTTTGAAATCAATTTTGTTAGATATTAGGATAGCTACATCCACTTGTTTCTTATATCCTTTTGATTAGAAAACCTTTTCCCAACCCTTTACTCTGTCTTTGAGGTTGAGGTGTGTTTCTTGTATACTTTTTTTGTATCTGTTCTCTTATCCTGTGTCTTTGTATAGGTGAATTGAGTCATTGATATTAAGTGATATTAATGACCAGTGATTGTTAACTCCAGTTATTTTTCAGTAGTAGGATGGGTTTGGGTCTTGGGGGAGCCTAGCTGCAGGAAACTCCCTGCTGGCTGGCTTGAAAAGTCAAGGGAGTTGGGGGAGGTTCGCATGGTTTTGTCCTACTGTGAAGGTCCTAGAGAGTGGGGTGTCTCGCCATGTGGTTGTTCACTCATCTCTTAAGTCCCCTCAGTATTGGGCAAGCTGTGTTTCAGAGTTCTACCGAGGTTGCAGGAGCAGCTGTAGAACTTCTTAAAGCTATACTCGGTGGGTCTCTACATATATTTTCTTCTTTCATAAAATGTTGGTTGCGCAAAATTAAAAAAGTAAAAGTAGTTTGCAGATCTTGACGGAAGTTTTTTGCCAGCCTCCAAATGTTTTATATTTGTAGCCCTGACATGGTCTCTCTTTTTTAGATTTATTTTTTTATATGTATGAGTGTTTTGACATGTATGCATGTGAGCCACATGTATGCCTAGTGCCCACAGAGGTCAGAAGAAGGCACTGGATCCCTTAGAACTTGGATTGCATTTGGTTGTGAGCTATCATGTGGATTCTAGGAACTGAAATTATGGAGCCAAGATCACACAACACCCTTTAATACTGTACCCCCAGTAATATAAAGACTTCCTAATAGGCCCTTCCTCATCTACCTCACCTACCATCTACTATCAGTGCCAAGATCAAGCCTATTATTGACTCTGGGCCTTTGAGGGACATTCAGACCCAGCCCTTCCTTAGTGCTCTCTGTCTGAGTACTCATTGTATTCTTTATCTCTAAATACCTGATACTTGATGTATAAGCCACCCAGTGAGCTTTTATTGAATGAATAAATAAGTAAGCAGAGACAATCAGCTTTTTGTAAGGTTTGAGCATTATTATACCATATCCCACCCATACTTATAAAAGAAACCAACTCCTTCACTTTCTCTCCACAGCACTAAGGGTCTTCCTTTGCCCTAAGGCACTCTTCCCCAGGTGCCCTTCCTTGTCAGCCAAGAATGAGGACACAGTGGCTCTCCCACCTAACTATGTTGATTCCTATGCCACTGTGCCCAAGGCCTGCAGGCCTCCTTCCATCAGTTCATGGATAAAGAACAGTTGTTGTTGCCAGACAAATTGAGGCCACTATACAACCACATGGCAGGTCCCTTAACAGTTTATTTTTTTTCAGGGCTCCAATAATGAAATGGGGATTGGTGTGTGCAGGTTAGCTGACAGTGGCCAGAAACTCAGAGAAACTGCAGAGAACTCAGCACAGCTCAGTCCCCTGTGCTGATAGTTACAGGGCTTATTTAGTCAAGTTGCCCACTTTAATTATACTAAAAATTGGAGTTTTTCGCTGTTAATTTCTTTGTGGGGGTCAGCAGGAGACTCTCAGTTCTTTTGTATTTGGAGATATAATCAAGAACACAAAGGTAAAGGAATCAAGAGTTCCTGATCAACTGAACAATCCAGATGTTGATAGAAACATAGGAATCTAGTTTATTTAATTATCGATAAGGTTATTCTAACTGTTCTGATAAAATTTGAAAAGAATGGAAAAGAAATTTGTCATTAATTTCTAGCACTTGGCTCCACAGAAAAGTAAAACAAACTTTTAATAATAAAAGGAAAAAGAAACTAGCAAATGTAAGTGGAAGGTGTTAGATAAGATCCTGACTCCCACACTTTCAAGCATTCTCTCTCACAAATGTCCCCTCTCTCTGTCTCTGTCTCTCTGCTGTCCCCCTCACTTTCAGGAAGGAAAAAAAAACTCAAGAAGCAAAAAGTACTCTGCAGAATTCTATAGTTTTTATATCAAAGGTGATACCCAGGTAAAATCAGAACAGGTATTAAATTGAATAATTTTTAATAAACTCACCTTCATTATTGGGTCAAGCTTGTAATGAAAACAAGTGCTTCAAAGTAGAGGGAGAAAAGCCATGACTGTGAGGGTCACATTCATAAATGTTTCAAGTAAGAGAGCCCATGTGCCCTCAGAGCTTCCCATGCAGCATCTGCTTGGTGTCCACCAGAACTTTCATTGATCTGATTAGCAAAGCCACAAGAACCACCAGAGGACTAAGAAACAAGTCATCTTCAAATGGTGACGGGGAGCTGAGGAAGTGTAGACAAAAGCCAGGCAGGACTAAGCAAAGGGAGACACAATAAATTATACCCAAAATTCTGGTAAATAAACACCTTTGCAACTCACTACGCATAAATTATGTCAAATACTTTGTTTCTCCCACCATCTTCTCAACTTGTTTAACTGTATTTCCTGAACTAACATCTTTCACTGAATTAAGGAATAGGGTTTTCCAAAGTCTGCTGTGAACTGGTCCTGTCTATTGGAATTATGTAGCCACTTGGGAACTCCTATTTCTCGCCTTGAATCAAGGAAGTCTGTGGTGTGAATTAACCAAGCTAGTTCTAAGCTGATTCTTTCATTTAGCTCAATCATTTAAGCTGGATACAAAGAAAGAAACTAAGAGGAGAAGGGAGGGAGGGGAGAGCTTCCCTTAAGAAAGGTCTTGGTCACACAGACCTCAGTTGTTTGCCTGATTTGGTTGTTTCAATGTGACTAGATTAAGAAACACTTGGGTATTAGTTGTGCATGCCTTTGGACGTACCTTTGAGGGCATTTCTAAGGAAAAGTAGCTAGCTGAGAAGGGAACCAAAATATGGGCAGCAACATCCCATAAGCTGGGATTCCATTCTGAATTAGAAGTTGGGGGGAGTGAAAAACACCTGCATATCAGCATTCTAATTTTTCTGATTCCCAGTATTCTGAGATGTGAGCAGGCAGCCTCACACCCCTATTGCCATGGAGCCCCAGGGGCCACAACTTTCCCACCATTATGACCTAACCATGCCACCTAAAACTATGAGCTGAAATACTTCTTCCTTTAAGTCGCTTTCATCATGTATTTGGTCATAGCAACAAGGAAACAACTACTGTACTGAGAAAGTTTTCTTTTAGCTCCCCTTGCTGGTAAGAGCTAGTCCTATAGTTGCTGAGAGATCTGTTGGGTATGCTCACATGCAGGAAGAAGACAGTTGCTCTGACATTCAGCAAGTCCTAATTCCAGTCTTTCTGGTCTCCAGTCAGTAACCATGATCACTTACACAGGATCATGCCTGCCATCATCATCAAACAGGCCAGTCTTCAGGAAGCTCTGCTGTTTCTGTCCTGCCAGATCTGTACAGGGGCTACCTGCAGATGGCCTATGGTCTCCTTCCTTCTTCTTCCAAGAGGAATTACTTTGTATTATATTGAGAACTCTGGTAGAACTGGGCCTCCCCTGTTTACTTATGAGCATGTTTAAATACACACACACACACACACACACACACACACAGAGCAACGTGACATGTTCGGAAGATCACTAATCATCCAATATGATTAATTTTGCAACTGAGTAGCCATACGTGAGCCTTAGTCTTCATCTCTAAAATGAGGAAAATTTCATCTCCCTTGAAAGAATCAGAGGTCACACAAATAAAGTATCCAGACTCTTGTGGACAGCAGTTACCAGGTAGATGCTAGCTAAACGTCACTGTCTTCAGCTTCATCTCCCTTTAATAGTGCAACAAAATCCAATATTTAACCCAAAATAAAGCAGTGTTTTAAAGGGTACTTCTCTTTCTCCTCTCTCACAGATACTGTCTTTTTCTCCTTGCCATTTCAGGTGTGAGCTTCACTACATACTTAGTTGGTACAGAGGATAACAGCCCTGCCTTCTAATCCATAGAAAAAAAAATATAGTCTACCACTAGACCACATGTCCACAGAAGCCTTTGATTCTTTATTTATTTGTTTACTTATATCATGTTTGTCTCTTATGCTCCTGGCATGATAGGTGTCAATAAAACCCACACATCCCAGACAACTGCAGTGGAAGGTCCTGCCAAATTTAAGGCCACAACCTCTGTGCAGAACACCCTAAGGCAAAGGGCAGGCTCCCCACTCCTGAACACCAACAGCAAATCTGGAAATGGGTAGATGATACAGCAGCAAATGCCAGACAAAGGCCAAAGTCAAGGTTTTCGGCACCACCTTCTGCCAGACTGCCAAAGAATGAGCAAAGCATTTATGTCAGAACTAAGTATGATGTTGAAAAGGTCCTATGGTATCAATTCCATAATTTGAATCCAAGTTCACTTTAAAGGCTTGCCCCAATTTTGCATATATGTGCATTAATTTTTATCAATTCTAGTGGGAATTATGCACATTCAGCAAGTTATAATTAGTCACCTTAATGAGGAAATGTATAGTTTTCAGAACTTAGTTATCAAGCGGTTATGTGCCATTTGTGGTTTGGGGGACTGCTGTGGTCAATTAGTGTGTCTCCCTACAGCATGGGGCTAAGGACAATATATAGCTGAGATTTTTCTCATTCTTAGAAACAATGTCTTGACATTTTTAAGGTTGTTTGGAATTCTGTTCTTGAATATGCCACTCTTCAATTCTCCTACCTACTCATCACAAACTCCTAGCCCTGGAAGTAAGTAGTATTTGTTAGGCGCTTTTGTCATTGTGATTCTATTTGACATCTTAAGCTGTCTGTTTTTACTGCTCAGTAACATAATTTATGCACATAATTATCCATGTTGTGGATCTTCTTTCCTTTATTATTAATTTTGCTTTTTCTTGATTGTGCCCTTTTTCTGTCACTTTCAATAACCCCCACAGGTTTCCTAATATCCAGAGATTGCTTGTAACACCCTAAGTTGAATATTGCCAGAAGAGTAGAGGGATGTGGCTCTAGAAATATGTCAGTATTTCTAGTATCCAGTTCATTATACAGAGGGAGGACACTTTGAAGATATTTAGGGTGGTATGTGAATACCGGCTAGACAATGAATTCCTAGTTATGGACATAAATTATCAGATTATATTTTTCCATGGGTATCATGCCTATTCAATATTGCCTCTGGTGTAAGATAATCTCTAGGTTACAAATAAGAAACTGGGGTTCAGACACCCAGTGACTTTTTCAGGGTTTCTTAGCAGTGTGTAGTGTTCTCAGACCCTATTTGACCAAGTTACTGCAATATTCTGTCCTTGCATTAAGCATCCCGACATTGGTGGCAGTTCCATGATCCAGAGGCCTCCTTCTGGGCATCAGTCTGAGTGTGTGAAGATATATATTGTATAAGTAATTTGTGACTAATTATAGATTTGTGATCAAAGACAAATGTTCTTTCCAGCACCTTTTTAATCTTTCTATTAAGCTCTGCTCTTGAGATATGGCAGGAAATACTTATTACCTGATGATGTCCTTCTCTAGGGACAGGCCCTTCAGAAAAGAGCATTTGCCTTGAAATGCCACACTTCCTTCCTTTGTCTAAATATCATTTCTATTCTTCTTTAGGGATTTTACCTAGATAGATCTTGTTTAGAAGTTTCAACTAACTTCTTCTCCCAGCCCAGTTTCAAAAAATAAGTAAATAACTAAACAAGTTAGACAGTACCCAATAAGAAACAATACCTTAGATTATCTTCCTACCTCCTTATACATGCACACACATATACTTGCCCACATGCCTACACCCAAACACATGTGAACATGCTCACTTACATAAAATATTTTAAATATTTTTCAAATAAACAGTAAGTATACAGGCAAGTTAGAATACAACATGTGTGATATGAAACACACATACCAAAAAACCCACCAAGTATTGTTTATTATCATATGGATAAATGTAAAAAATGTGAGAACATACAAAGACATAAAACAACAACCTCAGGAGATTGATTGTGTCTGAAGAAGGGAGCAGGTACAAGGACATGATGGATCTTTTGGTTCATCAATCATGTTTTATTTTTGGCATGTATGGTGCCTGGGTTTAGGGTAATACATTAATTTCCACAGTTTTTGTTCACTTGAAACAAAAACTGTTCAGTTTCCCTTCTGGCAAAAAAAAAAAAAAGATGACAAGTTGTTTTCAAAGGATCTTGGAACATTGAAAAAAATGGTATTCAAGAAAAGCCAATATGCACGAAAGAGATAGGCAATCAGTGTAATGCACCTTGTGACTCATAAATACACATCTCTGTATTACTTTGCTCTTCCAAATGTGTCAAACTTTCTGTGCCTAAAACCTTCTTTAAATGATGAATATACTTTTCCTACAAACATGTACTACTAGTATAAGTAAAAAGTGTTAGAGTCAATATGTGTGTCTGACTGGAAGAAGAAAGTCAGTTATATCTAGGTGTCAACTAATTTTTTAGCTGCCTAGACAGGGGCCTGTCTGCTCAATTAATCATAATGAATTGGATTCCTTTGAGGACACAAATGTGAGCAAGTTCCTTCACTACCTTGGCCATGTGGCCTCTTCTGATTATGGCTTTTTCTGCCCACATGGACTGAGTTGTTAGTAGGTAGCTGCCTGCAATTCACTCAGCTAAGCCAAAATACATGTTCCTTGTTAGACTTTATTTTGAAGTTTTAGCCTTAATACTACATTTAATTGTTTCCCCTTTTCCCAAACACAAGAATGGATTCAATGGAAAACTACTCTACACCCTGCCCCATTTGCTCACATTCATTCCTATAAAAACACACCATGGAATAGATGAAAAGCAAGCAATGGGCTCTTGTTAATAGTTTCTCATAAACACAAAGCTGTGACATTTGCATTAAAAATCCAACACTGCCTTTCCAATAATTGACACACATATTAATTATCATTGAGTCAAGGAAAGCAGTTCTCAGGTCAGGAACACTAAGGCAAGGAGAAATAATGTACTCAGAAAGGGTTAAAATGGTGGCTTATAAGTTAATAGCACTTGCTCTTGAACATGACTTGAGTTCTATTCCCAGCACCCACACAACAGCTCACAGCCTACCAAATGCACATGTGGGTACATGAAGGCAAACTCTCAAACAAAAAGAAATTACTAAAGAAGTTACTAAACTGAAACAAAAACATGTAATCTGAGTAAAATAAAGTTGTAGAAAAGTTGTATTTTTCCTGAAAAAAGCAAATGGTGTGTGTTGTGCAAGTGTCACTTATCAGCCATACTAAGCATGCCATGTCTCCAGGAAAAACATAGAAGAGAAGCTACTATTTGTGAGAAATGTAATGCACATCAAGTTGACAGAAGGATCTCTTGTTATTATTACTGTGATATAGTTTGTAAATAGTATATAAGTGATAGACACTTATTATTTTAATTCAGTAGTGCAACTATCATCACAATATCTCCAGAAAGTACTAAGCATTACTCACCTACCTTAATACTCTTTCCTATGTAGAGGGGATGTTTCAGAGATGTGATTTTGTTTTACATTTGATCAGTATCTGGCAGAGCCTGGTGCTGAGACCAAGACTCCTCATCTTCAAGCCATGCACCCTGTATGGTGAAGAGTCACTGCCTGAGATTTGGGAGGGAAAGCTCATCCTTTTAGGTGGTTAGGCTGTCCCAGAGTGGCTAGTGTCTCTAGTTCCATCTCACTGCTGCTCTTGTTCTTCTGTCTGTTGCCCAGGAGTCATACTTTTGCTTCTGGATAAGCTGCGCAAGATGAAATGGGAGCAGATGTGGAGGCTGACAGCAGAGAGGGAACTCATGGGCATGCTGTCTACCTCGTTGGCTGACCAGGTGAGTGGCCAGTGACAGGAATCCTTCCTTACACCTGAGTACCCTCCTCTTAGTGCTTGTTGTGTTGTTACTACTATAAACACTGAGAAAGGTTTTTTGTTACCATTTTGTTTAGTTCATTGTTTTCTTTCTCAAACAGATTCCCAGGGTATACTCCATGCTGCTTTGAACTAGCAATTCTCCTGCCTCTGCTTCCCAAGATCTGGGATGGGTGTGTATATGCCACTATGCCTAGATTATGAGGCTTATTTTGGATCACAGTTTAGTAGGTTTAACCCAGAGTTGGTTGACCATATTATCTTGGTCTAAAGCCATAACACTGGTGAGCACATGGAGAATCATATCTATATGCTCACCTTACAATAAGGACATCAAAGAGGACACTGAGGTCCCACAGTCCCCCTCACATGTGTTCTCCCAGTGTCCTTAAAACTTTCCACTATATTTTACCTATAAAAGGTTTAAGCACTTCCAGTGGTAATTCAGCACTTAGGACTAGTAATTTAGCATGTAGTTCTTTGGTCCAATATTCCAGATGCCAAAGCCCAGCAGAACTGGTCTGTTTCTCAATGACTTCTGTTAATAATTGGATGGTCTCGGTTAATGGTTTCTTTCATACACTCAGTCAAAAGACATTCAATGAACATTGTATACTAAAACATGTAGGAAGATAACAGTAAAGGACCTAATTTTTTTCTTTATTTACTTTATGTGTAAACTTATTCTGCCTGCATGTATGTCTCTGGACTTCATGTGTGCCTGGTGCCCATGGAGGCCAGAAGAGGTTGTCAGACCCTCTACAACTGATGTTTACATATGCCTGTAAACCTTCATGTGGGTGCTGGGAATCAAACCTGGCTCTTCTGGAAGAGCAGCCAGTGCTTTAAACCACTAAATCATGTCTTCAGTGTTCAACTCCAACAAATAAGATTAATTTTATAAAAACACGTCTCATTTTGACAGGGAAAGGCATGACCTTGTTTGACCTCAGAACTCAAGGTCGCTCACTTAGATTTTACCTTCTTGTGATGTTGCTGATCATCTTGAGATGTGAATCTCTCTGGGTTTTCATTTCTTCCTTCCGAAATTAGTTCATGCCTCATGACTCCTTTGCTGAAGTCCCACAAAGTTTTCAAATACAGAGAGGAAACAAGAAAATCTGCAAGGTTATATAACTTTATTTCTTTTTTTAAAGCATTATTATTCATTATTTCCCTAGGAGACAAAAACTGACCTCCTTTCCCAAGCAATGAGATACAGCATGAGTGAGTGAAAAAATAAAATAAATAAATAAATAAATAAATAAATAAAAAATTAAAACATTCCTTTCTAGACAAGTAGTTTGAAATAGGGAGTTGCATTCTAGGTACTGTGGCCTTCAGAAATCCAACGAGCATCCATCACTAAACCAACCAAAAGCCTTGAGAAAGAGCTACTTGAAATGATGATATATCATTTGTCTCAACCCTCTGGATGATTTGAGCCACTTGGCATCACACTGTTTCCTCTCATGAAGGCTCAGGATATGACAGGGCTCCCACGTAGGGTAGGATAAGGGAAAGATCAGAGACTTGATTTATTTCATAATAGGCAACATGGGAAAGTCATTACCTATCTGCCCAGTGTGATCTCACTGGATTATGACCATCTGGTCTCCCAAGCATCAAGTCAGCTAATTTGGCCTTTGATATTCCCCTGTGCCTACCCAGACATTACCCCTTGGTTCCTGAAGAAAGCAGTAGGGAAAACTGTCCACAATGGGAGCATTCCTATTCCTAGAGCATGGTGTTTGAGAGATGTCCTGCTGTAAGCTAAACCTGCCCACTCACTTTACTGTGTCCTTTGCTTTTATTCCACAGGATATTTTTAATGCTGTCATCAAACAAAACCCCTTCCTGGTGTATCAGCTCCCCTGCTTCTGGAATGTACAGCTGTCAGACCACACTCGCTCTGAGCAGTGCTACAGAGATGTGTCTGATTTAAAGGTGGGTCAAGAAGTGTCATAGTGTGACGTGGTTCAAATCTTCAGTTTATTCCTGTAGTGATATTTCATACTCCTGTGCTGAGCGTAGGGAAGCTGGGCACAGGGACTGGCAGGGAACAGTTTTCCATAAGCTTATGGGTAGAAGATGTATGGTCCCGGGAGAACAGAAAGAACATGATTTTCATCTCTGCTGGTTCTTTTCCTTAACATTCTTATTTGGGATTCCTGGAAAGTATAAAGCCCCTGGAATAAAGAACCAGCTTGTGTGGAGTTTTCCTCTTCCCATATGCTGCCAGCTCTTCTGTTTCATTCCAGATCCCAAAAGCCATTAATTTAACTCAAGCAAAAACATTTGTAGAGAGGGCCACTATGTGCCAAGTGCTATATGTGTGATGTTAATTGCTTCCTGCTTCCAAGTCACATTTTTAGAAGGGCAGAGAACCATGGAAGGAAACTAGTATAAATAAATAATGCAAGAGCTGTGACAGATCTAGAAGGGTCAGGGTGAAGAAAGCAAGCACAAATGTCTCATTCTCCTGCAGGAGATGGGCCTGGGCAGAAAAGCCCAGTTCCAACTACTAAAGAAGGCCCAACTTTAAGATGAGAGCAGGGCAGGGCACATTGGTTAGTGCTGTACATATTGTCACAAAGCAAAATATTCTAATTGTGACTGTACTCAGCACCTATGTATTTAGCCAATGAGTTTATACATTGGATGGACGTTCACTCATTTTCCCTGATTTAACTAAGTACTGTGATTGCCTTCAGTTCAGAAAGTGATGCCTAGGATACCTCAGATGTCCTCTAGTGTATGATATCATCAAGTCAAACTAATGTTTTCAGAGCAAGGTGGAGGTAGAAGGAGAAGTCTTAGTGTACAGATGGAAACCCTGACTTATTCCTAATGACTCACTGCCCAACATGGCCAAAAGAAAAAGAACCTTAAACCTTGCTTTCCCTTATCATTTTCTACCTTAGTTGTTGAGGCAGGGCACATGCTGAACCTGTAACTCACTAATTGCCAGGATGACTGGCCAGTGAGTTCCCAGGAATCTTTTTGTCCTCCCAGTACTGGAATTACAGGCACATATCACCATGCCTGTGGTTTTTTTTTCATATAAACATACACAAATAACCAAATAATTTGAATTCTTTAAGGATAGGGCAGGCTCAATAATATCTGTTTGCCTATATTATTAAATATAAATGAAATAGTTGGCCATATTCAAGAGAATTTGAATCTGCTCTTTACAAGAGATAGACCTAACTAATGAAAACCTAAAAGGTTGACAATAACATTAAGCAAAAATATTATCAAAAAGTACCCAAAGGAAGCTATACTAAGTACTGATATCAGATTAAACATTAGAGGAAGAGAGATGAACCCAACTAAAAGTCAAACTTACTAGGAAAGCACAAGCATCCCAAATCTACCTTTATCTTATGCAGTAGCATACATGTTTCTAAATGTATGAGTATAAAGAGTGTAAGTATATTTACAATTGCGTATATATTTTAATTTTTATCTTTATATGTGTATACCAAGCTCATTAAAACTTTAAAGAAATAAAAGGGCAAACCTATTATCACTGTGTCCTGTTTTCAAGTACGAAAAATGAGTCAAAAATAATAAAAGTAGAAAAGACTTGAATGAAAGTTAACATAATTGATTTATTGGGTAAATAAAGATTAGGGTTAAGGTTAGGGTTGACTTGATTAGACTGTTAGACTATACATCTTTATCAGCTTCACACTCAACACTTATGTTAATGTAACCATGTGCTAGATCATAGAACAACTGTCAGTACATTTTAAGAAAATGGTATTTTACCATAATGCAAAAACATGGTTTCAACGAAAAGCCTTTTAAAATAAAATGTAAGGCATCTAATTGATTAAAATAGAGAACCCTCTCCTACATTCCTCATGGTTCTAAATAGCAATTGTAATTGGACTGAGAACTACTTAGGGACTAAATGAAATTGAAAACAATCTGTGTCCAAAAGTAGGGGAATAATAAGCATATAGGAGAACCAAGAAAGGCTGCAAATTATTATGCGATGCTTACCACCTGAAATGATACATGGTGAATATGAGGATAAACTACAAGGAAATTAAAAAATATATATAAGAGCAGAAATTGATTAGCAAATTGTTCAATAAAGTCATAAGGTCCTTTTTTGGAAAGTACCAATAAAATCAACAAAAGTCTGACATTACTTTAATAAATTTGAAAACTTATGTGAAAAGAAAAAACTACTAGAATCTATATTTTACCAAAGTTGATTTCAGAAGTCATATATCTGGATTATCTTCTATCCATTAAACCTTCATATGAGAGTGGATGGTGTTGACTGAGGTTTTTGTCCTGCCCAGTTCCCACAATTGTTAAGCCCCCCCCCCAAAATCACACAGAGGTCTACATTAATCATAAACTGATTGGCCCATTAGCTCAGGCTTCTTATTAACTCTTATAACTTACATTAGCCCAATATTCTTGTTTATGTTAACCACATGACTCAGTACCTTTTTCAGCATCATAGTCACATCTTGTTTCTTCTGTGTCTGGACAGGACTGCAGAGGGAGCTTCTCTCTTCCAAGAATTCTCCTGTTCTCATTGACCTACCTTTACTTCCTCTCTGGTTGTCTTGCCTATACTTTCTGCCTGGTTACTGGCCAATCAGTGTTTATTTAAAACATGATTGACAGAATACAGACAATTGTCCCACACCAGGGTGTTGTGATGTGATATGTGGATATATGTGGTGTGTGTGTACACTTTTGTGCTCATATAGATTTGGGTACATGGGTATGCAGATTCATGTAGAGACCAGAAGTTATTATTTAGTATCTCCTCCGATTGTTCTTCATTATATATTGAAACTGAGTTACTTACTTAAACCTAGACTAATGTGTCTAGTGTAGTTATCCATCTTGCTATGGGAACCTTTGTCGCTATTTCCAAAACTCTAGGATTATAAACCCACCTGAGATTTATGTAAATGCTGGGAATTCAAACTCAGGTCCCATACTTGCACAAGAAGCACTTGGCCACTAAGCTATCTCCCCATTCCCTACAGTAACCCTTCCTAATAGGAAACAGTAACCCTTCCTAAAAGGATACCCAGTTTGCAAGTTGAAATAAGCTATAGTAGTTGCATTTTTTGGCCAGAAAATATTTCCAATTGTAAATATTTTTTGCAACAATGAGGAAAAGATCACTTTTATCTCTTTCTATGAGTTCAGGATAACCTTGATTTCCAAAATAGAATTCTATGGCATGAAAATCACAAGCCAGTTTTGTTTGTGAACATAGATGTAAAAATCAATGCAAATTATTAGCAAACCAAATCTGGTCATGTAAAGAAATAAATAAGAAAAAGGTAATTTAACACCAACAATACACAGCTGTTAGCAGCTTATTAATGAAGTCAGTGAGAAACACTGTGTACTCCCATTTGGATACAAAAAATTATTTAATGAAATCTAAATACTCATTCATGTTTTAAACTGTCACAAAGTTGGTAACTTGTAAAAAGCTTGTGTGCATATGGAGACCAGAAGATAACCTCAGGTGCTATCTGCCTTGTTTTTTTAGACAGAGTCTCTTAGTGAAACCTGAGGCTCACCAGTTAGGTTATGCTAGCTGTCCAGTAGGCTCTGGGATTCCACCTGTCTCCACCTCCCTAAAATCTGGGATCGTAAGTATGTACTATTATGCATTTACAAAGGTGCTGGTGGTTGAACTCAGGTCCTTATGCTTATGCTGCAAACATCTTACCAGGTAAGCCACCACCCCACCCTCTGTAATATGCTTTTGGAAGCACTGTGTGTGTGTGTCTGTCTGTCTGTCTGCTGGGCAGATACCAATCAATTCATAAAATATAGTGGATAACTTAGTAATGCCCACACATCAACAGGCATAAGTGAAAAGGTGCCATTTCTGATCATTTCAGAAAGGATTCAGTGTGCCACAATTGAGATACCAGGTTTTCCCTATGAAAAAAAAATTAATGCAGATCCCTGTCTCATACAGAGATTCATTCCTAGAGGTAGAGTTGAAAAACTTAAAAGCAAAAGAAAGAAACCCTTTGCTTTAAAATTTGAGAAATCAGTAGTACTAAGACCTCAAAATAGGGAGAAATTAATTCAACAAGACATGGGGTTGTTCATGTTGGGTCAGCTGACTGTTAGTTTCAGCCCCAGTTTACTTTGTTTTAATCTGTTGACCAGGTACTTTGATCTGCTCATGGAGTGCTAATTTGTCTCCCTTGTGAAATCCCAAACAATGTATCTTCTAGGACCATCATAGCCCTTTCCTTTAAAAGTGCAGGGAGAATGTGAGTAGTCTGCCAGAGGACCTGAGTTCAATTTCCAGTATTCACGGGGCAACTCACAACCATCTATAACTCCAATTTCTGCCCTCTTCAGGCCTCTGTGGGTACTGCACACAGAATGTACAGCCAGTCATGCAGGCAAAACACCCATAAACAAAATATTTTAAAAAAATAAATAGAAGATGATGATCTTCCAGGATGATTCTATTAGACTGTTCACTGTGAACCCTCTTTGTAATAAATTTATTTCAAGGACTAACCCCCAAAGTGACACTTCATTCAACATTGTCTCCCTGAGAGAACATTTTAATTTTAAGCAACAGAGCCCGAGTGTGAAATGTAGATCCTGATGCATTATCAATTGGGAAATGAATACATCGGGAAGGAAAGCATGAATGCAGAAAAGAAACACAAAAAAATCATGATATCTACATGAGAGAATGCAATATTTTCCTGAAGGAAATGCATAACATCTATATAATAAAATAATAAATAACTGAAGTTGGAAAATATTTTATAACACTTAGACATCAGTTTTCATATCTTTAAGGAAAATGGGGCACCAATGTACAGTAACATATGGGACTTGCCATTGCCAGGTAGACAGCAGAGAAAAATGAGGCAGGAGAATCCAGAAAAAAAAAACATAATAATGAATGATGGCAATGCATTGGTGGCACATGCCTCTAATCCTAGCACTGGGGAGGCAGAGACAGATGGATATCTCTGTGAGTTCAAGGCCAGCCTGGTCTATAAGAGCTAGTTCCAGGACAACCAGGACTACATAGAGAAACCCTGTCAAGAAGAAGAAGAAGAAGAAGAAGAAGAAGA
>JAQHUG010000067.1:6590426-6617545 GCA_028555095.1 Dicrostonyx torquatus | reverse complement strand
AGGAGGAGGAGGAGGAGGAGGAGGAGGAGGAGGAGGAGGAGAAGAAGAAGAAGAAGAAGAAGAAGAAGAAGAAGAAGAAGAAGAAGAAGAAGAAGAAGAAGAAGAAGAAAAGAAAAAAAAGATTGACTCAGAAAGGTTAGTATGAATTGAGGGAGAAAACCCAGATAGTTTGGGGAGAGAATATCTAAAGTCTGAATTTATCACCTTCTGACCTCGTTCATTTCTGGCTAGCACCTGGTTAATGTCATTGTATAGCCTTAGTGTGAGACTCCAGATACTTTATGATCTAGGTGTTACATGTCTTAAGCAGTTCTCCCAAGTAAATATGAGGTGTCAGCTCCACTTCAAGTAGCCTGCTTTGGTTTCTGTTTTACTATTATAGGAGCCTTGAACTCTCTTATACCCCCAGCTATCTTAAGGGTATTCTGGCATATCACTCATGACTGGCTAGGCTATGTGGCCATCATTGAGGTGTGTGTGTATGTGTGTCCATGCATTTGCACCCATAAGGGTGCATATAGAAGCTATTTATCAATCTCTGATGTCATTCCTCAGGTGCTGTCTACCTTTTTCCCTTTTTTAAAGACAGAGCTTTAGCACGAGTAATAAAAACCCAGAGACAAATATTGGGGTTCAAGCTGAAGATCAGAAAAGCAAATGGCCACGCCACTAGAGAAGTTTCTCTACCTTTCTCTACGAAGACTGGGCGACTGCAGACTGAGTCCTGAGCCTTTGTCTCCTACCATTCTATAGTCCTGGGATTAAAGGCATGTGACTTCCTAGTACTGCATTGATCATGTGTAGCCCACTGTAGCCTTGAATTTACAGAGATCCATATGCCCCATCTCCCAAATCCTGGGATTAAAGGTGCGTGATACCAATATATGGCCTCTAGTGGCTTTAGTTTTACCCTCTGTTCTTCAGGCAAGTTTAATTTATTAAATAAAACATCACTATATAAGGCCTCTCAATGACTCTCATGACTTGAGACTTGCTCATTGGGCTAACCAACAAACCTCACCTGTCTAGGCTTCCTTATTTTTGAGAGTACAAACATACATCACCATGTTTAGCGTCAAATTCAGATTCTCATCTGTCATTGAGTTCCTTACCCTACATCTCCTCATCTGGGCAAATAGGAAAACAATCATTATTTTGCAAAAGTGTTGTAAAACTCGAAAAGATAGCACACAGTGCAGCTACAACAGAGCTTCAGGCTTATAGAAAACCTGCTGATCCTACTATTTAAAAATATTGATTTTCACAATACATTTTTTCACAACTTTCATTTTACATATAGAGAAAGAGAGAATGTGACTCACTCAAGGGTAAAAGAACAGGTTGGTGACATAAATAGAACAATTTTCTGAATTTGATGTCGTATGCTCTAGCATCATGTTAAAATGGCATATGAGGTAGACAGGACTTTGATGATTTAAGTAAATTTTGTTCTTTGGCTCTCAACTCCTATCTCTTCCTCATTCTTTGGTAATTTCTGGAACCTAATCTCTTGGATTTTGTTAACATAAGCTCTCTGCCTTGACTTTGGTACACAACACTAGTAGAACTCAGAAGAAGTTAATCCTAGAAATGTCAGTGACATTCCTGGAGATTCAATGGTCCACCTAAAAAATATATGCGACTCCAGCATTTTTAGGAGGGTATAGGTAAACAGTATGAAGAGCTATTAATTGGGTTCCTTTAGAACAGAGGGCTGCTGGGCTTGAAAGGGAGGGCAGAGTTCTAAGAACCCTGTCTTCTAAAGTCCTGCAGTGAGGAACTTCATTAATGGTGTTTATTCCTGCCAATTTGCCAGATGTGCTCCATATCAACACAGAGAGACCTCTGTTATTGCACACTGCATTGTGATAAAGGTGTCATAGAAGGTGTTAGACACACTTCCCATGTAAATCCAGGCTCTCTGAAGAAAATGGTTTAAATAGATAAGTACAATTTTTGGTAATTGGACACTGAAACACTAGTTCCAAGAGTCTACACTAGGAAAGGTTTAGTTCTCCACCTTAGGGGCCTTCAGAAAACAAGCAGGTTGGTCCAAGGGTTATCTACAGAGATCTCCCTTCTGGAAATTATTATGATTCGAGTGCCTTTTGGTTTATAGTTAATCAGAGAACAGAGAAGAGTAATCAAGGCCAGAAAACCCTATTTGTGTTTCTAGCTGTAACTGAGGACTAGTTACATTCAAGGGAAGCATTTGGAACTCCAAACTGCCCTCAACCAGAACTTTAAAAAGTATGCTTGCAAATCAAGCATCTGCTAATAATAGGTCACTGGCAAACTCACTTTCAAATGCTTCTTTGACATATATAACTGTATCAGATTTAAACATAAAAAACAAATTCGATTATTAATAAAATGGCTGTGCTTAGATTTACATATGGAATTAAACTGTGGCTGAATATTTGATAGTTCAGGATATAAGGTGTTTTGACGCTTTTTTTTTATTTTGACGCTTTTCATAATGAATGGATATTTTGTTTTCTGGTTATCAATGCTGAGAACGCCACTCCACATAAATATGCAGTATTCAAAGGCAGAAATATTTGTAAATACATTCCAGGCACTAGTGGACATTCTGTCCTAATCTCAAGCCAAAATTCAATAATTGTTTATGATGCTTCAGTCAGCAACTCAAACACCAATATTTTCTGTTTTTAATTATTTTTTTAAATATTTGTTTATTATATATACAATATTCTGTCTGTGTGTATGCCTGCAAGCCAGAAGAGGGCACCAGACCTCATTACAATTGTGAGCCACCATGTGGTTGCTGGGAATTGAACTCAGGACCTTTGGAAGAGCAGGCAATGCTCTTAACCTCTGAGCCATCTTTCCAGCCCCCTGTTTTTAATTATTTTAAAGAATTTTATGTATGCATACTGTATTTACATCATTTATTCCCTCCTTCCGCCTTCAACTCTTCTCATGTCCTTTCCACTTCATCTCAAATGTGTGTGTGTATGTGTGTGTAGCATTCTACAGTCGAAACCTATACCTATACTAACTTGATACTTACATGCTGAGGAATGATAATAGAAAAATAATTTTTTAAATCTGTATTTGCAGTAATTAAACCACTGTTTCTATGAGAGCAGAAATCTGTGTGTATACTGTAAAAACACCAGAGGCATATAATAATCTTGAATCTGAGTCAAGGTGGATTAGGCAGCATTTATTAATGTTACATGATGGGGTAGCATTATGGGGGAAAGTGAGACTTATAGGTACTTAGAAGCAAGGCGCAATGAAGTCATGCAGTGCAACATGGAAGACCCCACCCTTACATGAGCATAAGGTTTTGACTTAATTTTTTGGTCTTTGTACATTCAGAAACCTACTGTAAACAATGTTCTTCAGCCCCCATATTCAACTTCATGTTGAACTGTGACAGACTCTCAGGACTCTGATTGGAAAACTGTGTGCAAGGGGCTGAGAGTGCCCAGTTAATCAGACTAAAGACAAGTTTGGGGCTTTACTACTACTCTTAAAAAGACTCACAGTCTTTTTAAGACTGTGAGCTAAGTCACAGCATACAACTTCATAATTTCAGCACAGTGTCTTTTAGACTCTAGGCAAGAAATAAGTGTTTTAGGGGTAAAGGGATGACCTGAATGAGCACAGATGACTAGAAGGTGACAGTGTTCAAGAAATGACACAGTAGGTGAGAGTGAAAGGTAGGGGCATAGGCAAACGAGTTCTTCAGGCTGTGTGAGGACCATGCTGAGAGTTGGGACTTTAGCTCTGTGTTGATATACTCAAATTTCTCTGAGAAAACCATTCTTCTCATACATATTTCCATATAAATTATTGTCACTATCCATTAATATATTATAAAACAAAGAAAATACTCTATGATTTGAATGGGGTACTTCAGCTCTGTGTTGAGTGTGGAAATTGCACCATGTTCCTGGGTTCGTTGTAGTATGGAGGGGCCACTTGTTTCCCAACTGCCCAGCTATCTTAGACCTGGAATAATCACAGAGAAACTATATTATTTAAATTACACTTGGCCCATTAACTCTAGCTTCTTATTGGCTAACTTTTATATATTAATTTAATCCATCTCCATTAATCTGTACATCACAATGAGGTCATGGCCTACCAGCAAAGTTTCAGCACTCTGTCTCCATGGCTTCTCACTCTCCACCTTCCTTCTCCCAGTATTCAGTCCAGTTTTCCCCACCTACCTAAATTCTGCCCTATCAACAGGCCAAGGCAGTTTCTTTATTCATTAACCAACACATAGACAAAAGGGCCTCCAACACCATTTCCCTTTTCTGTTTAAACAAAAAGGACGGCTTTAACTTTAGCATAGTAAAATTACATATAACAAAACAGTTATCAAGAATTACAGTTATAATATTTATATCTACTTAATCTTTTATCATAACTAAGGAAAACTATAACTATAAATTCTTTACCTCCATCAAAGACTCCGGAAGGATATAATATTACCTAAGTAAACAGAAAGTGTCCTGCAATTAACTTCCAAAATTCTACAATTGACAGAGACATCTTCCTACCTGTACAGTCACTCAAAGTTCTTCTGTACCATTGGGGCATCCATCTTCAGTCTACAGGCCCATAGTATCCAGCAGACTTTTCCATGATGTAGGAAATTTCAAAGACAGGTCTGCCTATATTGGCAGTTTGCCAGTCACTTTCTTTTGTGTCCTGCAGAATGTCTCACAGACTCTTTCATGAAACAGGAATCCCAAAGGATCGTCTCACCAAACTGCTTCCTGCTGTTTGGAGGCACTGTTAATCGGGTCCGTCATGGTGTATCCTGTGTGCTAGGTTCATCTTAGTCATCAGTTGAACAAAGTAATTTTTTGAGGGTTTCAGGGGGTTGTACTCTATCAAACCATATTAGCCTGGAATGAACCCACAGATTCTCATCCTCTGTGGAACCAAGAGAAGAACCTCTTTTCCAAAACAAGATATCTTTAGACTCAAATTTTGGAGTCAAGATACCTTTATGTTGGTTTAACTTAGCAGCCCATACAATGAAATGTCTCTCTGTACTTAGTCCATTCACAATCAAAAAATTCAAAGATTACACAGTAATATACATAATCCAGACTCTCTGTGAATTTTTCATTTTTATGTGGCTTATTTTTCTTTACTCCTTTTAATCTATAACTTTTTGTACTCTTGTCTCTTTAAAGACTTTAATTTTTTAAAACCATTTACTTCTTTTTATAACTCTCTATACTCTTTTTCTCTCTCCCAAGCTTACATACATTTATCCAACACTTTGACCCATTTATAGGTCGTTTTTACCTGGATATGTCTTTATTGCATATCTGTAATTATTTTCTAACCAGAAGCACTTCTTAAAATGCTAAGTGCTTAACAATCTAAACTGTGACATTTCTAGGCTACATACAGTACTGCCTGCTAGCCATGTCCATTCCAACATTGTGGAGATGCTTGCTATTTCCACACACACCACTCCACTTTCAGGCACACAGCCAGTCCACATTGCCATTAAGGAAGCTGCAGCAGTCTTCTCACAAACTCCATCCAAATGCTTTGTCTCCCGAAAGAGCCAGAGTTCATGCTAATAGCATGGCCCACGTCTGAGAAGCTGCCGTTTTGAAACTGCATGGCTGCTACTGCTGAATCAGTAAGATCTCTCTTCAAGGAGCTGCCGTGTGCCACCAGCAAGCAAAACCCATTTGGAAAAAAAAATGTGGCTAAATTTTGTCTTTTAGTGTGTATAAGTCCTTTGCTAGCCCTTTCAGGTTTTAAGTGGATTTTAGTTGGCCATGTGGGTGCCAAATTGTAGTATGGAAGGGCTGCTTGTTGCTTCCCAGCCGCCCAGCTAGCTTAGACCTGAAATAATCACACAGAAACTATACTATAAATTACTACTTGGCCCATTAGCTCTAGCTTCTTAATGGTTAACTCTTACATCTTAATTTAAAACGTCTCCATTACTCTGTATATCACCATGAGGTCATGACCTACCAGCAGAGTTTCAGCACGCTGTCTCTATGGCTTCTCACTCTCCACCTTCCTTCTCCCAACATTCAGTCCAGTCCCCCCCCCCACTTAAATTCTGCCCTATCAATAGGCCAAGGCAGTTTCTTTATTCATTAACCAATAAAAGCAACATCTAGACAAAAGGACCTCCCATACCAGTTCTTGTTTCCCAGCCTCCTGCTGGCATAGTCCCTCCCACAGGGCCTTCTGTTGTGTTCCAGTAGTTAAATCAATTACCCCCAGTATGAAAAAGCAGGAGGATGACAGTTGTTCAAGGTTTTTCTGACTGGCTTCCAGAATGAGTGATCAGTTAAGAAGCTTTTTGTTTTGTTTTGTTTTGGGTTTTGAGACACCATCTCTGTTATCTAACCCCACCTGGCTAACTGGAACCAGCCAGGGCCCAACACCGAGAATTGTGCTTCCCAAGTACTAGGATGAATGATGTGCAGACCACATGCTGCTAGTTAATCAGTTTAAAAACACAGTGAAATCCAAAGACAAAGCATTGAAGAATTTCTTTAAAAAGGGAAAAAAGAAATCAGAGACGCTTTGGTCTATTGTCTGTGTTGATATAGTAAAAGAAAGTCCTTTCACTTCTAAAAACATTAACATTAAGATTTTTGGCATTGCAACATTATTGAAATTTTTACTTTTCAAATGTATTTCCTGCCCTTGCTAATATAGTAATTGAACATTGAAAGCATGTTATACAAAAGCACTTCTTTTCAGTGATTATCATTAGAGGGTCTTTCTTAAAATGCAGAAATTTAAAGAAACATCACTATTGCTGTGCTTATTAAGTATTTCTCAGATTTAGTGTGTGTGTGTGTGTGTGTGTGTGTGTGTGTAGTGTTTATAGAAGGAGGCCAGAAGACAGTGCCAGATGTCAAATGTCCCCTGGAGCTGGAATTATACAGGCAATTGTGAGCTAATAGACATGGGTACTGGAACCCCAAGTTCGCTTATCTTTCTAGCTCCAGTACTTATTAAGTTTTATATTCATGTTTTTCAATCTATAAATCATGTAAATATTTTGATAGCATTCAAACTACTAAATGTAAATCTTTATTGGGAGTCTTTTGTGAATTTAATAAGCATTTTTTTATTTTTATTGTTAAAAGAAAAATTTACATTTACTCCCCTTGTTCCCGGCCCTCCCGCTCCCCCACTACCCCACTGCCCTCCCCCTGCTTCCTTAAGATGGTGCAGGATACCCTGTCCTATGGGAAGCCCAAGGCCCTCCCCCCTCCATCTCAGTCAACTAGCTTAATTCTTATGCAATCAATAAATTGGCCAAGTCATGAGAAGAAAGTAACTAAGTACATTTATCTAATCTTCAACCCAATCTAAGATCTGAGAAGGGAAATAACATTACCTGAGTAATTAGGATTGTTTTGGCTATCCTGGACTTTCTGTTCTTCCATATAAAGTTAATTATTATTCTCTCAAGGTCTGTGAAGAATTTTGTTGGGATTTTAATGGGGATTGCATTGAATCTATAGATTGCCTTTGGAAGAATTGCCATTTTTACTATATTGATCCTGCCGATCCATGAGCATGGGAGATTCTTCCATTTTCTGGTATCCTCTTCAATTTCTTTCTTCAAAGACTTAAAGTTCTTATCAAATAGCTCTTTTACATCCTTGGTTAGTGTTACCCCTAGATACTTTATGCTATTTGTGGCTATCGTGAAAGGTGATGTTTCTCTGATTTCCCTCTCTGTTTCTTTATCCTTTGTGTATAGGAGGGCTACTGATTTTTTGAGTTGATCTTGTATCCTGCCACTTCACTGAAGGCATTTATCAGCTGTAGGAGTTCCTTGGTAGAGTTTTTGGGGTCACTTAGGTGCACTATCATATCGTCTGCAAATAACGAAAGTTTGACTTCTTCCTTTCCAATTCGAATCCCCTTGATCTATTTTCATTCTTCTACATGTTGATATCCAGTTATGCCAGCACCATGTGTTAAATATGCTTTCTTTTTTTCCATTTGATATTTTTTTGCTTCTTTGTTAATCAGGTGTTCATAGGTGTGTGGATTAATATCTGCGTCTTCTATTCGGTTCCATTGGTTCTCCTGTCTGTTCTTATGCCAATACCAGGCTTTTTTTTAGTAGAGTTTGAAGTCAGGGATTATGATGCCTCCAGTTCTTTTATTGTACATGATTGTTTTGGCTATCCTGAGTTTTTTGCTTTTCCATATGAAGTTGAATACCACTCTTTCGAGGTCTGAGAAAATTTTGCTGGGCATTGCATTGAATCTGTAGATTGTTCTTGGTAAGATTGCTATTTTTACTATGTTAATTCTGCCTACCAAAAGCATGTGAGATCTTTCTACTTTCTGATGTCTTCTTCAATTTCTTTCTTCAAAGATTTGATGTTCTTGTAATCCAAGTCTTTCACTTGTTTAGTTAGAGTTACTTCGAAATATTTTATGCTACTTGTGGCTATTGTGAAGGGTGTTAATTTTCTGATTTCTTCCCCAGCCCTTTTATCATCTGTGTATATGAGGGCTACTAATTTTTTTTGACATGTTGGTGTAATTCACACAGCAGATGAGGGTAGATTATGTCTGGTATGTAGGCCAATTCACTCCTTTTCTGCCATGAATAATCTTGAAGATGACAAGGAGAAAGGATTTGTGAAAATATTGTACTTCTCTTTCAAGTGCCAACAAGTAGTAACAGGAAGTTTAGACTCTTTCACAGAAAAAAGAAGGTAACAAGCTATTTGGCCCTCAGATAATGAAAGGAGGGCTGGTGTTTCTGTATTCTGAAGCCCATGTTGATTGGGGCTTTTATCACTGAATTACTGTAGACATACCATATGTGCAGATTATTGAGAATGTCATCATCATGATTTCCATCCTCAAATGAAAGGCCAGCTATTGAATACTAACTATCCTAGGGTCTGTGTCACTTGGGAAGAATAATAAGTCATGTTCCCTGCCAGCCTAGATATCCACTTTTCATTACTGCCAGGGGCAGGCATGTAAATAAATAATTATAGGAATGTGCAAATTTTCTCTAATGGAATAAACCACAAATCTATGGAACAATGAGAAATGGCCAGTATCTATCTCCTCTGTTGCTTAGGAAGGCTCACAATTTGCAGTGGCTTAAAATGAAGAGTTTGAGTTTTTTCCCTTTATAGGGCATAAAGTTGTGGACATCAAAGGTCAGTCTTGCATTGACCTGTGCATCATGGTTGCATGATAACTACCATACTCCCGGTTATTACATTTCTGATCCTGACAGAAAGGTGGGTAGAGTGGGAAGATATCACCACTTTAATAATAACCTTTGGGGAAGAAATGCTTCCATTTACAACATTGTAGAGGAATGGTGGGTCTTACAGACATGCTCTGCTGCAAAACTATCTAAGAAATCAGAGTCTAGAATCATTCATGATTATCTTGAATTGTAAATGGCTCATGATCTTTTCACACCATTTAGAGCATTGCATTCTATAAAGAACAGAGAATGGAGTAGAGAGGGAGTCATGCTACGCGGCAACCCTCTGCCAGGAATGCTCACATAAAGTCTTACAGAAGAGGTGCATTTAGGTTGAAAGACAACAGACGGGCAGATAGTATAGAAGAAGTAGGATATTTTTGGGAGGAACAATTATTTGAAAAGTCACAAAGTCATGAAAATAAGGGGAAAAAACACCAGGAATGTTTATTAGTTGAAGACCAGGTGAGAATTTTAAATGTGAGCTAGTAGCAACAAGCTTAACTGGCTGGTAAGGAGTATAGCTGTTACTCTGTGAGCCACACCAAAGCTCTAGCATTCAGACACCCATTTTCTAGCACTTCTTGTCTCTGTAACTTGAAGCTGATGCTCTTCTTCATTTGCTGTCTGCACACAGTCTCTGATTTCCCAGCTATTGTGCACCAGGAATGAACTGATGAGCCCTCTTAGCTATAAGTACTTCAGAGGCCAAAATGTGGGCTTGACTCTTTCCATAGACTCACCCTCTCACTGAGGTCTTTTTCTACCTTTGAACTTCCTTTTTTTTGTGCCCCTGATGGTTGTGGAGTTCTCATCTCCCCTTTGATTGATCACCTTAACTTCTCTCTTCCCAAATGCTATTGACGTTTTCTAGATGGTAATCAGTTTTAGCCAGTTCCTCGGGCTCACTAGAGTCTGACTACAAATCTGCACACATCCTCAGCCTTTGTAAAAGTTTCAGATCCGGTGATATCACATGCCCAAACCCCCATGCTGACAGCCTCAGCAGCCTATATGATAATCACCTTCTCCCTTTCTGATTGAATGCTGCACAGAAGACTCACCTAGTAAGTGTATCCAGAAGTCCTCAGTTACCTGTAAGTTCAGGTCTATCCCAAGGGTAGGAAAAGAAAGTTTCACCTCTAGTCTCCCCATCTTCTATAAATATTATGTTCATTTCTAGGAAGAGAATCATTTCATAGTTGCAGGTAAAGGGATAGGCATTTCTATTTCTAGTTTCTCTGTCTACTTGAATTCCAATCTTATCTATCCTGATTTCTGAGCAGATAGGGAAGAACAATTATATAAATTTCTGTACCTGAATGGGATCTATGTTAGTTACTTTTCTCATTACTGTGACAAAAATATCTAACAAGTTACTTGAAGGAGGGATTTATTTTCGGTATGGCAGACAAGGCATGGTGGCAGGAGTGAATTGAGGTTGGCCACATTGTGTCTGCAGTCAGGAAGCAAAGAGATAAATACCTGTGCTTAGCTCACTTTCTCCATTTTGTTCAATCCTGGACTCCAACCTCATGGAATGATGCTGCTCACCTTTAGGGTGGGTCTTCCCACTTCAGTTTATTCTCATTGACATGTACAGAGAAACTTGTCTTCTATATTGATTCTAGATCCTGTCGAGTGGACAAGGTTAACCCTCACAAAGCATAATGAGAATGTCAGGTGACTTCTACAGAATGAATGAGTTGTGACAAGTAAAGGGTTCGGAGCAGTGCTTGGCATATAGCAAGTATCAAACTATTGTTTGTGAAGAGTGAACTATTATAATCACCACCATTATCAATATTATTCTTATGACTGCAGTGCTAATGGACCTCAGAAATGAGAATGAATTAAGACACATTATTATCACAGACCTTGCAGATCCAAACAACTTTGTTCACCAGCTTCACACAAAAATCTGTTTGGGGCACATTCTTTAGTGTCAGTCTCAGGTGCTGCTGCCTTCAAGCCAGCAGTGATTGGTGGTTCTGTCCTTCAACCGAGAAATGGCATTCCTCACCAAGCAGAGAGCAGTGAGTTAGTGTTTCAACTGTTTCTGAATCACGAATATGGTTTAGTATAGGAATAGTGACCCATGAAATACAATTTGTACACCCCACCCCCTGCTGTAAAACACTGAGCAGCTTACTGTGTTCACTCTGGACCCTAGTTTCTTGTCAAAGTGGCTCTACTGGGGGAGGGATCATGACTAGTTACCACTCTCACTCTTGTTTGTAGGAGTTTAGAGATTCAAATGTCCTATTTGTTTTATGCTAATATAACAGTGTCCTGAGACTGGGGAATTTATTGGAGATCCACTTGCTACTATTCAAATACCTTGGTAGCCCACGGCAGAGGCAGAAATGTATTAGGAGGAATGAGGGAGGAAGGAAGAAAACTCCTCTTATCAGATGCCCACCCCCTCCAAAAAGGAATTTGCTCTCATATTTTAATTCCCTCTTAGAGACCCTGTGACTTAAACTATTAACACATAAATTTGGGTGAATGCTTTCAAAATACAGCACCGGCAAATGCAGACCTCTTGGTGAGCCCCTAAGAGACATCTCCTATTCAGGGACACATGGTAACATTCAGCACAGGTACCCTCTTCCCTTCCTTACAGGTATCCCACAGAGGCTTCTGTGGGTCTAGTTATTATTACTCCATGCTGAAGTTTGGTCTTGCTTGACTTCTTCTGTAGACTCTGGGAATGTGACCAGTGATGGGGACTACCATCATGGAGCAGCCTCCTTGGAGCCAGCCCTTCCCTGGTTCTGCTGTCCTTAGCCTATTAACTCCCCCCAAGCCCAATGTCCCTATCTGCTTCAGCCCCACTGTTGATATCTGCTAATACCTTCACCCATCAGTAACTCCATCTTCATAGGAACTCTGCAGCCATTCCTGCTTTCATAGGAACTCTACAGCTCCCAGGGTCATGTTCCTTAGGACATCTCTCAATCTGGCAGGCTATAGATGCTAAGGGAACCAACATTTTTGTGAGTGCTTACCCAACGCCAGATTTGCATGCTAATGTATTTACTTTTCATAGTAGTTCTCTGAGGTTGTCACTCAGTCTTGGCTGAAGACTGAGATCACAACAATTATTTAAACAGGAAATTTAATGTTTAGAACTAGTAACCAGACAAAGTATAGACTTGGCCCTGAAATAAAACATAAATTAGAAATTGTAGGGGGCAATTAACAGTGTGGTGCTTGAAGAGCAGAGAGAGAGAAGACATGGAGAGAATTCAAACTCATACCCTTGAGGTCAGCAATGTCAGGCAGCTGTTCTGGACAGAGAAGCAGGGACCATGGAACTTATTCTAAGTGTTAGGAAATCTATGACATGGATTTCTGAAAGGAAGGAAGTACCAATGGTGGTGGAAGAGCTACATGATGTTCTCACTACCAGGAACCTCCAGGGAAGAGCTATGCCTTCCCCTCCTTGGGTACCAGGTGTTCTGAACTGTCTGCATCACCCAGCAGTTTTTGGTTGAAGAGTCCCATCCTCTACACACAGGAACCATGTATTCTCCTGTGACACAGAAAATAAGGGAACTTCACCATGATTAAATAACAACTTAGAACAGAGGCAAGATTTGATCCTTCACCAGCACTGGTTCCCTACCACTCCTGTCAAAATTTAGAACCAATAGGTAAGTGAATGACCTGCAGAACCACATATAGTCCAGAGCCTTAGAGTGCTGTGTTGTGTGGCCCTCTCAATCTGACAGCCTCTTCGCTGCCCTTTAGGTCATCCACTGGAACTCTCCCAAGAAGCTCCGTGTGAAGAACAAACATGTGGAATTCTTCCGCAACCTCTACCTGACCTTCCTGGAGTATGATGGCAACCTCCTGCGAAGGGAGCTATTTGGCTGCCCCAGCGAAACTGATGTCAACAGTGAAAATGTGAGTGTTCAACAGATAATGGGAGATATTGGCCACTTTCTCCATTGTCTGTTTTGGGTCTTTGTTGGGTTTTGCAGTCAGCTCAGGACTGTACACTGAGAATTAAGACCCTTTACCTGCCATAGAATCCATGGCTCAATGGGGCAATGGTCAGATCATCTGGTCACTTCCTGTGGATCAATTTGGACTTGGCAGGATACATTGGCTCAGTTGAATGTGTCAGAATGAGTTTTCAGGCAGATCAAGCTATCAGATTTTCATTGACTGCTTCATAGCCAGGAAATTCCCAAGCTTGTGGTGGTAAAGGCACAGAATTCATTGGCTGGAGCCTAGGGTGACACAGAAGGAGACATCCACAGGTACTGGCTTTTTTCCAGTTGGTTTGGGCAAAGAAACTGTTGAGTGAAGAGTTACAGGAATAGCTGAAGATACCGGGTGTTTCTGTTGTTATTGTTATTTCCTATTCTTTCATATGTGGTAACTCATTTTTCTTCATTGAGTCCTATTGAAAAAGTTCAAGTAGAGAAATTAAAGAAATTGCCCATGGTAACAACAAGCCATGATGCCAGCTGTTACTAACACTGAACTCTTTTTTAATATTTATTTATTTATTATGTATACAATATTCTGTCTGTGTGTATGTCTGCAGGCCAGAAGAGGGCACCAGACCTCATTACAGATGGTTGTGAGCCACCATGTGGTTGCCGGGAATTGAACTCAGGACCTTTAGAAGAGCAGGCAATGCTCTTAACCACTGAGCCATCTCTCGAGCCCCCTAACACTGAACTCTTAAGGATATAGAAAAAGAGCATGGCAGCCAAAGCCAACAGAAACATAGAATCAAGATGAACTGAGTTTAACTCTAACCATTACTTTTGTTGACACCAAAAACACAGGTCTCAAAGAGGAAAAAAATTTCTTGAGCCAATTTTAGTTCCATAGCCTAGGACACAAATTTGAGTCACCCCAAATTCCATGTTCCAATGTGGAAGCAGTTTTATGAAATTTTATAAATTCACAGGACAAAAATAATCTTAAATCAAAACAAGTTTAAGATATATCGGTGGGTACATCAGAGAGGCAGTACAGCAAGATGGGGGAAGCTTTCCTATAGGAAGATGCTCTCTTATCTTTTGGGATAGTGGAAGCTAATGGTCTGCTAAGTTAATAGATTGTAAAAGGTTTTAATCTATTAGTTACAAGATGTTAGTTCACAGAGGTAGACAAGGAATGGCTGTCCTGGAGAGTTAAAACTAATCAAAGGCATGCAACATTCCAGTCCCTCCAGAGTCTTAAAACTCTCCTCAGTCAATCAGTCTGCAAGCACAGCTTCTTTTCTGGATTTTTTGTTCAGACTTCTCATTTCTGCCTATGTGACCTCAAACAAGATACCCTGTATTCTTCCATTGCAAAATGGGCAAGAAATGGCATATCTACTCAGCATCTGCTGTGTTTTAGATTCTGAGAAAATGCATGGTATTTTTTCTCTCTTTCCCAGGGTCCTCAGTATCAGACACAGAAGAATTTGTTTTAGTTATTCAGTATAGAAACACGTACGGAGGGTGTTTTCAGTCTGAGCACTGAGGCAGGTGAAGGGGGGACTGGGGATGTGGCTCGTGGTTAAATATAGTGACTGCACTAGCAAAGGATGCCATTCCATCACTCGCACGGCAGCTCGTCATCATCTATAACTCCAATTTCAAGGGCTCTGATGCCCTTTTATGGCTTCTTTGCCACTATAGGCATGTGGCATACATACATATATGCAGGAAAATATTTATATAATTAGAATGAAATAAATGAATGAATCTGTCAAGACAGACAGTAGAAGGGAAGAAGGAAGGGACAGTAGTGCCTCCCTTAGGATTTATGTCTCATAGCAGGAAAACATAGCTAGCTCATTGATAACCAACCACCCAAGCTGTGAGAAAGATTTATTAGTTAATAACCAATGCTACATAGCAATGACTAGTGAAAAGCCAGGCAGATTCTTTCTTTGGGGAGCAGCAAACTGTAGATGAGGAGGGAAAATTGACACTGAAACCTGACAAGAAACTCAGCTGTAGTCAAATAGGGGTGATACAGATACATGCCAGGCAGAAGATGTATCTGATGCCACAGACACAGGACTGGTTTGGAGAACAGGGTAGGCACTAGTGGGTGGGACACAGAAGAAGACATAGCAGCTAATGACCAGATAGATGGACATGTGAGCTGACAAAGGTTTTTTTGTTTGTTTGTTTGTTTTTAATAAATTAAGTGAAAGAGAGTAATTCAATCTAGAATTTTCCTCTGAGACTGGCAAGGCTTTTTTAGCTGTCTTAGGTGTCCTGAGAAGTCTTCTGGACTCCCTGTGGAAGGTCAGAAGACCTTCCTGGCCTTTTATGAAGTGATCACAATGCTAACACCACCTTCTGAATCACAGGGAAGTTGCTACTTGCTCCAGCTTTTTCCTGCATCCTCCTAGACTCCTCAGTATCTACAGTTTTCTGATGGCAACACGGAAGGGAAGCCAGAAAGCACTTGAATCTCTTGGGCTCTAAGAAGCACTGTTTCTATTCACCCCATTTTCCGCAGCCTTTCTCTTTACTCAAATCAGAGTTTATTCTCAGTAGTGATGGTTGAGTGCCTGCTTGAAGTTTTCTCCCAAATGCCCAGTGTAAACTCTGTTTTCCACCATTTCCCCTCTGTGACCCATCATCTGCATCCCTGAGTGCTCAGGGTTAAATGTCAATGCTTCAAAGACTGCCTGCCCCCTTTCCCTAAATCCAGAGGATGAAGCAGTCACTTTCTGCCTTTCTCCAAACCTAGAACTGTGCTTGACTGTTCATTATGTATATGTAAATGCCAGCTAGAGTCCAAGAGCTTGGCACGGCCCATTAGACACTGAGCCATATGCAAGCTGCCACTTAACAACTCCTGGTGAAGCAGAGAATCCAGGCTTTCCAGGTCTAAGGGTTTCCTGCTCTAAGCACTCAAGCACTCCAGTCTCTCCCCACCAAGTGCCATGTACCAGCCACACTTCCCCATTGGTCCTCTATCTGTGTGCTTTCCCACCACCTAAAATACCTTGTCTCCACCTGGCATGTTTAAATGTCATTTAATGGTGGCCCAGAGTAACCCCTTAAGTAAAATTCTTTGATATATCTTATTTTCTTTCCATAATAGCATATGTTACTATATGCAATTACATAGACTGTTTCTTTCCTGGTTTTTTTTCCACCTTAAATATAAAGCTTCTACGTTGGAGACTTTGAACCATTCTTCTCTCAGATCCACTCCTATAACAGAACTAGGCAAATGAAAGATACAGAATGAATATAGTAAACAATTACAGCGAGAATAAAGCACCAGGTAAAAGAAAAGGCAAAAGCAGACGCAGAAAGCAGTGTGATGACGGCTTCTGTCTGACAGTATTGCATGCTGTGAGCTGTAGCACAAAGGCTTTGGCTGGGTTGGGAGTTTGGGCTGAAGCTTGTTGATTTTATAGGCATTCTCACATTTACATTTGAGAGAAATCAATGCAGAGAACAGAATAGAAAATAAAAGACTGGACACAGCAAAGTCACTCAGAGACTGTGTTCCAGTCCAGGTAAAGAGGTGATAATGGTGTTGAACTTCATCAGGAGCAGCAGGAATGGAGAGCTCAGTTGAAGTTATTTGTAGATTCTAAGTCAGGCAAGAAAGCACCCATGAAGGCAGTAGGTCTTTGTAACCTGTCTACCTAACTCCCCAAAAGCAGAATGGTGATATCCCGGTGGAGCTGCAGATTTAGACATGACATGACGATAATAAAAAGCCCCTCTTGTTTCTCTTAGTATTTCTTACTTTGCAGACCCTATAAAGTATTTATTACTGGTTGCATTTTTAGAGAAGGAAATGGAGGCCTAGAGAGTTAAAATCACAGAACATGGTGGTGGCAGACAGAGAGTTGATATCAAACTCTCATTTGTATCAGTCACTATTCCTTCAACTGTTAAAAATGTCCCCCAATCACCACTCTTCCTTAGCATGACTTCTCTTCCATTTCTTCATAGCACTTGTACTGATTAATATAGTCATGACATCTGTGTGTGTCTGTCTGTCTGTGTGTATTTTTGTATGTGCACATGTATATAGCACCAGGGTGTCAACATTGGTGTGTCCTCCACTATTGCTCCCAATTTATCTTTTGAGACAGTCTGTCATTGAGCCTGGTGCTCACCAATTGGCTTCAGTGCCTGGCCAGTAAACTTCATGGATCCACCTGACTCTACCTTCTAATACTAGAGTTAAAGACATATGTAATCATGCCTGACCCTTACATTGTGTGGGAAAAAATAATTTTAGGACACACAAAGAGAACACAAAGCAAAATAAATTTGGCAAGGCATTTTCTTTTGGCAATATGAGAGGTGCATCATGATCAAAACAAGGCTAACAAGCACACCGAAGCAGGAAGTCACCAAGTTTTAGTTGTAGCAAAGGTAGTGGCTGGGTCTCATCCCATTAGTGGTTACTCAGCCTTACAGTCAATTGGGAAGGGAAAATGTGTGAGAGAGTCAAATAACCAAGAATATCTTTATGTTGGGCAAGCAAATACATTACAAGTTGGAGCAAGTTTATGAAGTACTGAGTCTTGGAGGGTGAACTCCCTTTAATAGAAAAAAAAATGCTACTTTCTCAAAGTAGCAAGCGCATTCCCCACTCCCTTTTCCCAGCCTCAATTCATGATGTCAGTTTTGCTCTTTCTCTATCAGAATATCTGCATACATGAACAGACTGCCTGCCATCCGTTTCTTAATTATTCTTGTTAACTATAAGAACTGTAACAGTTGTTTGCCTAAAACATGCATTTGCTAGATGAAGAAATCTAGCCCTGGAGAAGACCATTGACTTTGAGTGTAGTCCAGTTTTCTGTTTTCTCACCTGTAAAACAATCACCCAGTTTAATCCACGAAGGCCATGTTTAGAAGGCTAAAAGTTAAGGTGTCCAGTGTACCAACCACCCTGGGAAGTTCTTATTATGTGTTTTGGAAAAGAAATGCTTATGTGAGACACCTTTCCTTCCATCCTCTCTGAGGTCTCACATCACATCATCTCTGAAATGAAGGCTTACAAAAGACTGTAAAGACTGGCCATCTCTGAAACTGTGTTCCCTGATACTAAGCTCACCAGGAGGAGAGACAGTAGCATCACCAAGGCTCTCTTAGAAGTTAAAACTAAGACATATATAAACAGATTCTATAAAAACTTTATTACATCGTTCGGTCAAGCACTGCCAAGAAGCAGGTGGCTTGTGTGAAAACATCTGTACCCCCAGAGAAATCTCAGAGGAAAATCAGAATGTATTACTGTACTCATGGGTCAGCAGCATGGCACCAGCTTTTCAGTCACACAGTTACAAGTAGCCCAATATGGACAGTTATGGGGCCCTAGAGATGGGCTGAGCAAGGCCATCTGTGACCCTCTGTGAACATGTTAATCTTCAATTCCTTAAAAAATCACTGTATGGATAGGTAAGTCAGGGGAAGAGATGAAAAGAAGAGGAGCGTGGAATTAGGAGATTCTGTGTGCAGATACCTAGATACAGGCTTGACCTTTGTAGCTGGCTTTTTAGTTCCGGGTCAGATCCACCTTGAACAGAGTCTACCTTCCCCTGACACTCTGACTTCTGTGGTCATGCCACACCATGTAATTCTCTATCTTCTAATAAGATTACCTCATGAAAAATATGTGGGATTTAACATGACCGGTATAGATTTTCTGTAACTCCCTATACAATGGAATCAAGGATATGAACTTGATAGACTTCAGAAGACAAAATAAGTCCAGGTAGTACAATGGCCAGTACTGTCAACTTGACAAAATCAAGAGTCACTTGGGAGATGGACCTTTCAACATGCCTAGGGGGTTTATCTTGCTCTAATATAAGAAGACTCACCCTCTCTGGGTGGTACTATTCCCACGGTAGAGGATCCTGAACTGTGTAAGAGTGAGGGAATAAAGCTGAGTGTTCTATGAATTCATTGCTCTCTTTTGACTATGTATATAAGACCAACTTCTTCAAGCTCCTGGTAACTTGACTTCCTCACCATGATGTAACTTGAAAGTGTAAGCTAAAGTCAACCTTTATCCCTTAAGTGGCTTTTTATCAGAGGATTTTAGAATAAAACAGCAAAGAAACTAAGAGAGGCATGTTGGTAGCTTATAATAATGTGGCACCAGCAGCTGTTCCCCCAAATCAAGTTACTCAGGATCACACTACTTTCAAGCTGGGAAGCAGAGTGACAGAATCCTTCCTAGCACCTAGGAGATTCTGGATTCCAATCCCAGAACCCCAACTAAAATAGAAATTGCTGGCTTGCTTTTTTCCTCTCCTTCTAGACTACATGGTCCATTGAAATACAGAAACAAAGGACTTAGGTTCATCTCTAGAGTAGAGATTGATATGAAGTAAGAGACTGTTAATTGTGTGTGATAGAGTAGCTAATACTAGTATCTGAGAAAGAGGAGGCCATGCTTTTTTTCTGTCTTCTCCAAGTATAATCAAAGCCTGCAGAGAGAACCCTTCTGAACCTTCACCGAACACACTTGAATGTGGCCTCTTCCATGAAAGACTGAAAGTAGCTTCCAGTTTGGTCTTCTGAGTAAAAATATCCAGGGTACCTAGAACTTATTGACTAATACACACAGCAGATAATAGTGAGCTAGTGATATTTCTCTCCCTGTCTCTGTGATCCAATAAAACTTGACTTCTTTTTAGAAGCCACAAGGAAGAAGAGCTTTGGATGAAATTTCAGGAGATAAGTATGGTGCCCCAAGCTATCTCTGAGGCAATACCCCCCACTGTGTGTGTGTGTGTGTGTGTGTGTGTGTGTGTGTGTCCTTGTGCAGGCAAATGATACACTCTGGATATCTGGATATCCTCCTCTGTTATTTTCCACCTTCGTTTTTTTAAGATTTATTTATTTTATTATGTGTACAGTATTCTCAGTATTCTGCCTGCATGTATGCCCGCACACCAGAAGAGGGCACCAGATCTCTTTACAGATGGTTGTGAGCCACCATGTGATTGCTGGGAATTGAACTCAGGACCTTTGGAAGAGCAGGCAGTGCTCTTAACCGCTGAGCCATCTCTCCAGCCCTCCACCTTCATTTTTTTTGGAACAGAATCTCTCACTGGAACTGAAGTGAGAGGAAACAACCTCTCTTGTTTCTCAGCACTGGGGTTACAGATGGGCATCATCATTTCTAGCTTTGATGTAGGACTCAGGCAAATGTACTTTTGTGGTAAATAAATGCTTTACTCACTGAGCTATCTACTAAGCCCTCATCTCTTCATCTTTAATCTGAGAGCAGCAGGGCATATCCTTACCACCTCATCCAAGTATTAAGGGAAAATAGTGGATATGAATTCCATTTAAAGACAAATTAATTTGGAAGCATGAGCAATATTCTTATTGTTAGCTTACCCATCAACATTTTATCTATTGTTCTAAGACATCAGAAAGAAAGAATTCTCAAGTGGCCTCTGAGATTCCTTCTTTGTCCATTGAACTTTGTCTTAATTACTTTCTTGTTAGTCAGGGTGTGCCTTGTAAGGTAGTACCAACAACTATAGCATGCTTCAACATCCTGCACAGAAAAATCCAAGTGAGTTTTCATAATTAGCATGTGACTCTTCTCCAGGTTCAAGAGCAAACCACTTCCTGTCTTGTCTCTGCCTTCCATGAAGCCCTGGATTTCTTTCTCTTTGACTCTGGCTTCAGCCAAGAAAATAACATGATGTTTGTGTCTTAAGTGAGACTCAAAAGTGGTAGCCCTATAAGCCTATCTGCCCAAATGCCAGAAGCTGGAAATACAGCCAAACTCTGTGCTCTCCAAAAAAAACAGTGTGGGTACTGGTGAGCACAGAATGTCCCTGCTACTTTAAATAATGCATGCACTAAGTCTTCTACAGCTGTCTACTATGGCTAAGTCCATCTGCTCACCACTTAAAAGCCAATACTCAGGAGATAGGAGTCGGTGGAGATGAAATCTAGTTATTTGAGGGCTGACCATGGGAAAATAAAGGAAGATATCCCCTCAAAATTCCACCTGAGGAACTCTCCAACACAAAAGGGCTTTTTATAGAGAGCACATAATCTTCATTCAGGGCATGTGTCTGTGTCCTTTGACCTGACCTCCTAGAAGTCATTACAAATATATAGCTTCTTGTAACTTATTTTTGGGTTTGTTGATATTGTTTATATATGTAATCTTACACAAGAGTACAGTCTGTAAGTGTTATAACTCTTAGGGATAAGGCTTCACCAATGCAAATGTTACAGCTCTGCTCTGGTGGCAGGGTCAGGGCATTCTCCAGTGCAAGTGTTAAGCTCTAAAGTGCATGTAAGAGGGGCAAAGTAATGCCATAAAGTCATACCACACAACAAACTTCACAAAAGAGATTATTGGGAGGGAAAAACCCAGGAGGGTGGCTGCTTCTCCTTGGGTGAGAATCAGCAAAGAACTGAACAGAAGAGAGAGTATATATGGAGTTTCTTAAGAGGACTGAAGGATTAGATGGCCTTATTTTGGGGCAAGGGCAGGGATTGGTGGGATTTTGTGTCCTGATCTTGAAACTCAGGGATTGGTGGTTTTACTTTTGTTTTTTTGTTTTTTAATCCTGGTCTCTTACTTGGGTTCAAGCTAAAGGCAGTGTGTTCTTCCATGGGTTCTAGTCTTGGGTCATGTCAGAGTCAGGGTGTTCTTTCCTTAGCCCTTTTACCCTACACAGTATATTTATCATTTCCATTGTTATTCCCCTCCAACTCCTCTTCTTCCTCTGTCCTTCTCATTCTCAGCTTCATGACCTCTTCTGTAATTTTAATAGTTTATGTGTGTGTTGCATACACAACATTCTGAGTCCACATTTATTTTAGTGTTGCTCGTGTACATGTATTTAGAGATGGCCACATAGATTAGATATGCTGTCATTATGCAAATCTTGTTTAGTCAACCGTACTGTTGAGATTTCATTGTTGTATACTTGCTGCAGTTTCAGCACCATAACAATTTGTATCTTTTGTATAAGATAATGCACAGAGTTAAAAAGTGAGGCTATTCTAGTATTAGCTGAAAGCACCAGATCTTCTGATGTGTGAACTTAAGGAAAGGATTTCTTGGCAGTTAACAGCTTCATTATTAAGCCCACTTTTTTTTTCCCCTTGCAACATTGTCTCACTATGTAGCCCAGGGTTGCCTCAAACTTGAAGTCCTCTCCCCTTACCCAGTGTACCATCAAGCCCAGCCCTTGGTGTAACTTTTCCTTAGAATTTAGAATGCCTAAAAGAGAATGCCAAATTAACTCTGCCGAGGCAGCTACCAGAGGAATATCACTGTTGCACAGCCACAGAACCATCTAACTTAATAAGTTTAGCTTGAATAAGACAAAAAATCTCTTTACATGATAGTGGCATGGTGACTACAAAAACTCAGCGAAAAGTCCTTAGGTTCAGTTCCTGCTGCTGTGTCCACTGATCATACAACCTTGAACACTTGGCTGAACCTTCCAGATTATAAAACCTTCATCAAAAGCACAGGACTGAGAGGTACCCTAACGTGTGGGACTGGTTTGAGAATCAACGGGAGAACCTGACAGACCTACTCCAAGTAACCTACTGATTTTCCAAAGATGGTTTGTGAAGCCCACACTCTTTGTTCTATTGTTGAAATGCAGCTTGTTTAAGATCACATAGAAAAGGAGGGTTGGGTTATCTGGCTCTGGTTTTCACATATCTCCATAATGTCTCCATAATGTCCATAATGTTTCTTCACCCTGCTGTAAACAGAAGTCCCTTTCTCCAGAGCTGGGAACACACTTCCACTGAATCCTCAGGCATGTCCAGCCATCATTTCAGGCAGCTCAAAGGCCAGTCTAGACCACTGTCCTTCGGGATAGAAAGGTAGAACACAAGTGCAAACTGCTTAAAGGACCGTTTTCTTGAGTCAAGTTTTGCCTGTGCTTCAGCTGGTTGCCCAAAGAAACAATTTAGGAAATGTATTTTATCTTAGAAGAAATACATCTTGTGTTTCTTTTACTCACTTGGCGGGAGTCCTATTTTCTTCTGTGGCTAAAAAACAGGGTGCAGTGGCCTTCGGGCCTGTTAATGAAAGCACTCCCTTCAGCCCAGTGTCTCCCTGGGTACATTGCCCAGTCACTAGGTGAAGAAAACACTGCATTGAAGCAGCTAGTATTTTCCTCTTGAGACAACATTAGCTATACATCCAGCAGTAAGCCAGCCAACATTAGAATTTGAAAAGGTAAGTAATGCAATCACATTCATTGTTTAAACCATGCAACACTTTTCACTTTACAAAGCACTCCTGCATGCATTAGCTCATTTGGGAAAATTGCAGAGAATTTGCTAACTACAGGAAGATATATAGAAGCAATAAAATTTATCTTTGAATCCATCACTCACAGAAAAATTTTTATTAACCTTATAATGTTTTCCTCAACTGATTTTTAGTGAATTTTTTGTTTTTGTTTTTGCTGGGACCTTATTATATATACATTTTTTTCTTTTTTAATGGCATGCTTTGTTCAAGGCATATTATGTTTTGTGCCATTCCATTTGAAGCTCCTATCCATTCTGTGGAAGAAGTAATTGTGTAGTGTAAAGTTTTCTGGTTGGAGGGTCGAAGAGGAAGGGCCTAGTTTTTCTTCTTTGAAAAAGAGATGCATGCTAAGGGATTTAAAATGTGAGGCAGTACACCCAGAAACATTAGCTTGGCACCCAACACCCAGCACTGAGCAGGCACTCTATCCATAGCAGTGTTAGGTGCATCCCATGGTGGTGATAGTAAAGGTACTATGAACATGTAGTTGGCATCTGGGTACCCTGACGTCTCACAGGCACATCTGTCTTAGCATATCTGTGTGGTATACAGACAATAACACCTCCTAGGCCCTCTCCTATAAGCACACTGATGGTCATCTGTGGACTTGGGGTTGGTATGAATCACACACCACTGATACCATGAATTTCATAAAAGAGAACACAGATGCTCCAGAACTACATCCCAGCCCTCTCTGCTGGAGCAAGCTACACCTTGGTAGTTCTAGAGTAATTTTCCTTGATGGTCACTCCCTTTCTTAGCATGAAGTAATTGATACCAACAAAGGCTTATATAGATTTTCAGGTGCTTGGGGTGTCCTGGGTTTAGGGGTTCTAATTTGAATGGGGTATAGCTCTTGCCTTTAGAATTCATTCTATGGGTGATCCTAGAGCCAGTAACTTGATAAGTTCTTTTCTATTGGTCCATGTATGCCACATAAATTAAGATTCTTGTTTGAAAGCTCACATACAAACATCCATATATACTTTTCCCTTCCCTCCACAAAAGTAGAAGCCATGTATATTATATTATATTTTCAGTATATTAAAGCCACAAAGCAAAACCAAGGGGAGACAAAGTCAACCCTATTCATTCAAGGAGTTTGCAAATGTTTCTTTTCTGAACTGGAAACTGTTCACCTACAGTATGGAAGAGAGAAAGTAGGAGATAATCAAGGCACAGAGAAGGCAGCAATGAGACATGGAGGAAGCTGTATATATAGAATGAAAGAAAGGTAAAAAGCTACATGGTACAACATAGATTAATAAAAGCAGGTTAATTTAAATTATAAGAGCTAGACAGACAAGCCTAAGCTAAGTCCATGCTTTCATAATTAATAATAAGTCTCTGTCGTTATTTGGGAGCTGGTGGGACAGAAAGAGTTGTTACATGATTTAGTCCTTAGGGTGCTTGTAATGTAAGCATGATGAGTTTGACTCAGTAGCCATGTAAAAAGCGAGGTGTGTGACATACACTTTTAATGCCAGGGCTAAGGAGGCAGAAACAGGCCAATAGCTAACTTGTTGACCTGCCTAGCAAAATCAGCAAATGCCACGTCCCAATGAGAGACCCAACCTCAAAAATCCAGGTTAATTGCTCCTGAGGATATCTTCCACATGTGCACGTACGCACAAACACAAACACACATACATAAAATCAGGAGGGCAGACACTCTGACTCATCTAATCCCTGAACCTTCTCCCTAACCTAAGCCCTAGCCCAGAGTTGTCTTCAGGGGCTTACCTTCTTTCCTAATGGTGTTAACAGGTGATGTTGAATGAATTACCCCTCACTCCAAGAGATGCTGCACATGCAGCATCTCCCATCATCCCTTATATGGATATAGGGGATCTTTACTGTTTCCCCTTATACTTGAGGAAATCAGACTTCAGAAAAGTTAAAAAGAAACCACCCACTCATCTGAAAGGTAGGGGAGAAGGGATCCAAGCTGCGACCTTAGTCTCTGCACTCTATCAGAATCTTTACCAAATTAGCATCTTCCCTAGAGAGTGATGGGTACACATGGACCCAGGTGTGACCTGCCTAAGTGAACTTTGGAGTTTGAAGACACTTTCTAGGCTGTTAGGTGAGGTTTACAAGGATCTCCCTCAGAGTGTTCAGAAGGGGATGAACGCCTGTGCAGATAAGCACATGCTACGCATCTGCTTGCTCCCTAAAACTTGCTCTGCCATCAGAGACCCTTGAATGCAAATAGTGAAAATAATAGGCTTAACTATTTATTACTTTATATGAATAAAATTAGAGGAAGCAAAGGAAAATTGGAGGACAGGCCAGCACAGTGATGGTGTTCATCTTGTGCTCACCAAATCTTTTTCATTCCTGCAACATGTAGCTATTAGGCATTCTGTTATGCACTAGGCATAAAGTGAGGGACCATCTTGTAAGGGATGTCTTTAAATAATTGCAGTTCAAATTGGCAAGTGCTTAATGGAGTTTAGGATAAACTCTTCAAGTCTAAGGAAGAAATGGAACAGCTGTCCTGGAAGGGCCTGTAGTGGTCTCACAGAAAAGGAACATTTAAGCCATCTCAAAAGTAAGATGGGGAAGGAGAGTCCAGTGAGGGAGGGCTTTGCCAAAAATGTAATGCCCAAGGAAGTCACAGAAAGGCAGAAGGAAAACCAAGTCTGAGAAGCACTATGGAGAGCCTGCAGAGAGGGTTGAAATGATGGGTAGGACAGGTTTCTTTGCTTGTCACCAGAGATCTCCAAGTCTAATTGTGTATATCAGAAGGAGTCCTGTGGTGCATAGAATCATTGATGGAGTGAGGTTCTGTTCCTTTTCCTCGTATTATATTCATTAGGTGGCCAGAAGTGTCTCAGACCACTAGATCTCAGCTAATCAGGTGAGCATTTGGAAAGGTGTGGCTACATCTGGGCTATATAAAACCATCTGGTGAACAATGGGCAATTACCAAACAGGGCTGAGGAGCTGAAACTTTCCTTACATTTATCAGACTCCATAATGAAACATACCTCACATTAAGTGCTAATACCATATTATCTGTTACCTATTGTTCACAGCCTGTAGCTCAGTGGTCTACAAGAAGTGTTCGTTAGAACAACTCTACCAAATTTAGCTGGATTTGCTCACATTTTCTGGGCAACTAAGGAAAGTATACTGGTTATAGGTGTCTGTCCTTTCCTATCAGGCTAGCCTGAGCATTGTCTCCTGGCTGTGGTGGAGAACCACATGTTGTTGTTTCTTGAAGTCTAGTCTCAGCAGAGGAGGATATGACCTCCCCTGAATTCAAGCAACAAAAGACTATCCTAAGTTCAGCCTAGATTTCAAGGACAGAGAAACAGACTCACAGCTTCAGTACACTGTGCAGAGAGGGGCCATGATGCAGAGAGGAAGGAACAAAGGAGTAATGATATCCTTTATTTTACAGGGGCATGTGTGCCACAGTTCCTCTCTTAAGACATAATACAGGGGCACAATAGTTTTTTTTTAATTGTTAAAAGAAAAATTTACATTTACTCCCCTTGTCCCAGGCCCTCCCGCTCCCCCACTACCCCACCGCCCTCCCCCTGCTTCCTTGAGATGGGGCAGGATACCCTGCCCTGTGGAAAACCCAAGGCCCTCC
>JAQHUG010000067.1:6559644-6589781 GCA_028555095.1 Dicrostonyx torquatus | reverse complement strand
ATCCCCACACCCGTGCTTCCAACTTTTGCCTGGCGATCTTGTTTGCTTCTGACTTCCAGGAGGATCTATATATGTTTTTCTTTGGGTTCACCATGTTATTTGGGTTCTCTAGGCTTGTGAGCTATAAGCATATATTCAACAAAATTATAGAAGAAAACTTTCCCAACCTAAGGAAGGATATTCCTATGAAGGTTCAAGAAGCATACAGAACACCGAATAGGCTGGATTATAGAAAAAAAAAATGTCCCCTCGCCATATAATAATCAAAACGCAAAACATACAGAATAAAGAAGGAATATTAAAAGCCGCAAAGGAAAGGGGACAAATAACATATAAAGGTAAACCTATCAGAATTACACCCGACTTCTCTATGGCACAATACTCTTCAGTGGTGGAGGGGAACTGAGAGAAGCAAGTTAATGTGCTTTCTTGTGAATTATGCTATCAGTTTTGAGATTTAAAAAAGACACATTTTTTTGAAAACCAGTCTATTTCTTTCAGATAGACTAGTAAGTCCAGCCATGTAAACTTTAATCTATATTCAAATATCTGATATTATGTGATAGAGAAGGCTGAGGTAACAGGACAAAAATCAGAATCATTTGTGTGATCCTTGGGAAATTATTATTTTTAAGTTTAATTTTATTGGAATACAAACTTCATGTACTAAGTCTTCTCTGCCCAAAGCTTGCAGAGCATTAACAAATGTGTGCACTCAGGTAAACATCACACATCACAGTGATGATGTAGGTCATTCCCTTTATCCCAGAAACTCTTTTGTCTTTTGTCAAGCCACTTACCCCACTCTGCCCACATATCCTAATCCCTTTCTTTTGCTATGGTTACTGTCTTGCCAGGACATAGATACTTTTTGTCAGGTACTCTGAGATTTCAACTGTTCAATCTGTTAAGCAGACATCATCATTTGCATGGTAGTGGTACTGTGGGATTTATCGGAAAGGGGATATAGTAGGTTGGGCATCTGTAGCCATGCAAAGTCTGAGTTCCTTGTTAGCATGTTAGGTGAGCTAGGAGAAAGGAATAGAACTAAAGATACTATTCTACCAATGAAGACAGACTTTCATTACAAAAAGTAAAAGAGAAAGAGGTTGTCCTGATTAAATTAAATTTAAAAAAATAAATGGAAAGAGTTTTGTGTCATTAATGCATTTGCTTGATTCTTCTGTCCTATGCCTGTCCCAAAGATTGAAGTGTGTTGTTCCAGGAAGACAAAAGCATCAGGTCTCTCAGAAACCTTCACATTTGGGATTTCCTCATCTATAAGTATCTTCTTTGGGTTAGTTGAAACTAGATCACCATTTGACTGACTTGCCCCAGAAAACCTCTGTTTTGTTTGTGAGGATTTTGTGTGGGATCTATTTGTCAGGGAGCATCACCATCTCTCTTGGCCACATCTCTCATATGGAGAAAGTGCCTGCCTTTGTGATCACCCTTAGAAGTTAGAGTAATGGCTCATGAAATAAAATAGGAGTCCTTTCTGTTAAACTACCAACACAGGAAGGACAGACAACTTCAGGCAGGCTCCTGGACCACTTGGTGCCTCTCCTCCTATCTCCAAACGTTTTTCTTCCTTTGAAGCTTCAGAAGCAGCTGTCAGAGCTGGATGAGGATGACTTGTGTTATGAATTCCGGCGAGAACGCTTCACTGTTCACCGAACCCACCTGTACTTCCTGCACTACGAGTTCGAGCCCGCTGCTGACAATACGGATGTTACCCTGGTAGCTCAGCTCTCCATGGACAGGTATGTTCAATGATGTCATCCACCACACAGTCTCCATAACTGATGTTCTTTACCCCATGGAACAATGGAAGATGAGCAATGGTCTTCTAGGCTTGGAATATCAATTTGGGTTAAATCTAAATCATCTTCGTAGTGCTGCACAGCAGGGGTTTCCTCTTTTTGTTACCAGTGTTGCTTGAGAATAGTAAAAAAAAAAATTTGTTCATTAGGAGTAAAGGCCTGCTGAAGAGGCTACACATGGAGCTTAGAAACTGCTCTGTTGCTGCTGTGAAGAGACACCATTATTAAAGCAACTTTTTCAAAAGAAAGTATTTAATTGAGGCTTACTTACAGTTTCAGAGGATTCATCTATGAATATCATGGTGGCATGGGGCTGACAACTTGCATCCTGATCTGCTGGAAGGAAGCAGAGTGAGAGAAATACTGGGCTTGGCATGAACTTTTTAAACCTCAGAGCCTGTACCCAGCAACACACTTCCTTCACCAAGGCCACACCTCCTAGTCTTTCTGACACAAGTGCCACTCCCTGGTGACTAATCATTTAAATATATAAGACTGTGGTCACCATTCTTATTCAAACTGCCATGTGGACCCAGCAAAACATGGCTCATTTCTCCTCCTCACTTGTGTCCCAATGTAACAGTTCTTCACTGGGCATTTTCCAGTGCCACTGCTGTTATGGTGGCCCTTTCTCAGTAAAAGTCTGGTAGGCAGGTCCTTAACCATGACAAGGGATAAACTGAGTCACAATGAGAGCTTTTGAGACAGATTCATACCCAGGCTCTATAGCAAACCAATTAAGACAGAATCTTTGTTGTGGTGTTGTTTTAAGTTTGGAGTGTGTGACCCAGGATCAGGAGTATAGATATCCATAAATAATTTAGTAATACTATAGTGGCAATAAGGTCCTTGAAGGGACTGGGATAGATAGTGTCAGTCAGTTTGGGGATCTGTAGATTATGCCATTAGGCAAAATCTTCCTAAGAGACATATCTGTAGAGATGTAGAAGGTAATGAGGAAAGCCAGACACACCAGTTTCCCAGAAAAGTTTTCCAGACAGATGAACTAGCAAGTCCAAAGGGCCTATGGTTGGAAGGGTGATTGTTTGCACAACAATTGGACAGAAGAAAAGCACAGCTATACAAATAATTTTAGCTGTGTACAGTGTTCACAGAGTCCATAGAGGGTGTTGTATCATCTTTAGCTGAGTTACAGGTGGTTGTGAATGGCCTTATGTGGCCAATGGGAAAAAAAACTCAAGTGCTTGCAGAAGTCATACATACTCTTAATTGCTAAGTCATCCATCTCTCCAGCTGTTAGTTATATTTTTGCAAACCTCACTGACTACAGGAGATAAATGGATTTGAAGCCCCAAGGTCACTGTCCTAGAGATAAACAGATTTCCTCTTTCAAGCCATTTGACATAGCTGACTCTCAAACTGGCTGAGCAGCTTCCTCTTTAAGTTACACATGATCCTCAGTGGCTGCCCTTATCTGGTACACTTTGTGCCAGACTGAGATGTTAATCTAATTAATGTTAATCAATACAAAATCAGGAGTCAAATATTGGGGTAAGAACCTGAAAGATCAGAGAATCAGTAGCAGCTACCAGCCCTGCCTTGCCATGTCCTGTCTTCTCTCTCTCAGTCCTCTCAGTCCTGATTTCAGCTCTCAATTTGATTATTTCCTGCCATCTAATCGTCCTGGGTGAGTTTGCTTCTTTTTGTTCTAAAGTTTTCAAAAGGTCTGTTAACTCACTAGTGTGGGAGTTTTCCAGCTTCTTTATGTAGGCTTTTAATGCTATGAACTTTCCTCTTAGTGCTGCCTTCATTGTGTCCCATATATTTGGGTATGTTTTGTTGTATTTTTTATTGAATTGTAGGAAGTCTTTAATTTCTTCCTTGACCCATTGATGATTCAGGTGAGCATTGTTTCATTTCCATGTGTTCATGGGTTTTCTGGAATTAGTGTTGTGGTTGACATGGGGTTAATCCAATTTTTTTGTATCTGTGGCTGTTTGCTTTGTTACCGAGTATGTGATCAGTCTTTGAGAAGGTTCCATGAGATGCTAAGAAGATGGTATATTCTTTCCTATTTGGTTGGAATGTTCTATAAATGTCTGTTAAGTCCATTTGAGTCATAACATCTGTTAGTTCCCTTATTTCTCTGTTCAGTTTCTGTCTGACAGACCTGTCCAGTGGTGAGAATGGAGTGTTGAAGTCTCCCACTATTAGTCTGTGGTGTTTAATGTGTGATTTAAGCTTTAGAAGTGTTTCTTTTACATATGAGTTTGGCCTTGTATTTGGAGCATAGGTGTTCAGTATTGAGATTTGCTCTTGATGGACTGTTCCTGTGACTAATATGAAATGTTCTTCTTTGTCTCTTTTGATTGATTTTAGTTTGAAGTCTATTTTGTTAGATGTTAGGATAGCTACACCCACTTGTTTCTTAGGTCCATTTCATTGAAAAAAGATTTCCCAACCTTTTACTCTGAGGTGATGTCTGTCTTTGAGGTTGAGGTGTGTTTCTTATAAGCAGCAGAAGGATGGATTCCATTTTCGTTTCTAATCTGTTAGTCATGTCTTTTTATAGGTGTGTTGAGACTATTTATATTAAGGGATATTAATGACCAATGATTGCTTCCTCATGTTATTTTAGTGTTTGTTGTTGGTGATGTTATTGTGTGTGTTTTTCTGTTCCTTGGAATTTGCTGCTGTGGGATCATCTATTTTCTGTGTTTTTGTTGAGGTAGCCTACTTCCTTTAGTTGGAGTTTTCATTCTAATATTTTGTGTAGGGTTGGGTTTGTGGCTAGGTATTAGTTAAATTTGATTCTGTCATGGAATATCTTGTTTTGTCCTTCTATGGAGATTGAAAGTTTGGCTGGATATAGTAGTCTGGGCTGGCTTCCTTGGTCTCTTGATGTCTGCATAATACTTGACCAGGATGTTCTGCCTTTCATTGTTTCCATTGAAAAATCAGGTACAATTCTGATAGGTCTGACTTGTTACTTCACCCTTTTGCTTGGCAACTCTTGATAATTGTTCTTTATTCTGTATAATTAGTGTTTTGATTATTATGTATTGAGGGGATTATTTTTTTATCCAGTTTATTTGGTGTTCTGTGAGCTTCTTATATCTTCATAGGCATATCTTTATTTATGTTGGGAAAATTTTCTTCTATGATTTTGTTAAATGTGTTTTCTGTGCTTTTAATTTGGACTTCCCCTTATTCTATTATTATTAGGTTTGATCTTTTCATGTTGTTCCATATTTCCTGGATATTTTGTGTTAAGCTTTTGTTTGATTTAATTTTTTTGAATCAATGAGTCTATTTCCTCTGTTTTATCTTCAGCACTTGAATTCTGATCTTCCATTTCTTCCATTCTGCTGTTTATGTTTGCATTTGTGATTCCTGTTTGTTTTTTCATAATTTCCATTTCTATTTTTCCCTCAGTTTATGTTTTCCTAATTGTCTCTATTTCAGTTTTCAGGTCTTAAATAATTTCCTGTATCTGTTTTATTGCTTTTCCTTGGTTTTCTTTAATGGATTTGTTGATTTCTTCCAATTTTTTGTTTGTCTTTTGCTCCATTTCTTTGCATTTTTTTAATTTCTTCTTTAAGGGGCTCAAACATTCTCCTAAAATTATTTTTTAGGTCATTTTCTTGTGCTTCATCTATATTTGGTTGCTCAAGTCTTGCTGTTGTAGGGCCACTAGTTTTATTGGTGTCGTCTTGCTCTTTGTGGTGTTGAATGTGTTCTTACCTTGTCTACCCATTTTTCCTCTGTTTGGTGTACTTGGGGTTGTCTGTGTCTCTGGTGATGGATCTTTCAGGTGCCAGTGGATCTGAGGTTCAGATGGTTACTTCTCGTGGTGCAATCAGGGCCACAGTTCCAGTCACCCCATAGGTCACTCCATGTTTCTAGAGGTCACTCAGCACCCCTGGGGGTCACTGCAATACCAGGGAATGTCCTGGCCTGCTCCCACTGAGGTTGTTTGCTTGTGGCTGTTTCTGCTCAGGTTGCTGCCTTGAGCCTGCTGTGGCAGTGTTGCTTTCTCAGGCCTGTTCCAGCAGAGGCCACTGGTTCGGGCCTTCTTCAGTGAAGGTTGTTGGCTAAGGCCTGCTACCTCAGAGGTTGCTAAGGTCTCTGGCTTGGGCCTGCTCCCTCAGTGATGGCTCCCTTGTATCTGCTCCTGTGGAGGTTGCTGCCTCAGACCTGCTCGGGCTGAGGTAGCTGGCTCAGGCCTGTTCCTACAGATGTCCCTGCCTTGGGCCTGCTCCCTTGGAGGTCCCTGACTCACGCCTGGCCTCACAGAAGTTTCTCATCTGTTCCTTCCTCCAGAAAGCAACTCTGTAGTTTTTAAATTGACTTTTGCCTTTAGAAATTTCTTAGGAAGCCAGGAGCAAATCCAGTCCCAGGAGCCAACCCAGTCCCGGGACAGTGGTGGATCAGGACTGAGTCAACGACCAGATCCAGAGTCAGTGATCTCCACTGGAACAGGTACAGGGGAGTAACCGCCAAGTGAGTGAGCCAGACCCAGAGACTGCTGAGGGTTCAGATGTGAATCTGAGACCTTCAAGGGAGTAGACCTAAGCCAGGACCCCGGTGGGTATGGGCATGAGTCTAAGACCTCCCAGGAATTAGGCCTGAGCCAGGACCTCTGTGGGTCCAGGTATTGGTCTGGGACATCAAAGGGAATAGACAGGAACCTGGAATCTCTGTGGGTCTGAGTGTGACTCTGGGACCTCTGAGGAAGTAAGTAGGTCCACTGTGGGTCTGGGCGCACTCGAGCCTGGGAACTCCAAGGCAGTAAACTTGAGCCACAAACCTTTCTAGGTCCAACTCCAACCCAGGGACTTCTGCATGGGGGAAATCCAGACCAGGATTTACAGAAACAGGTCAAAGCCAGCATCCTAGGCAAAAGTAGGCCTGAGGCAGCAAATTTCAAGGGAGCAAACCACAGGAACATGGAGTAACCAACAGGGTAACTAGAACTGTGACACTGACTGTACAACAAATACCAACCATCTGAGCTTTGGATTCACTGGCAACAAAATCTCAGACATTAAGAATTATACCTGACTTCTTATTGGAGACAATGAAAGCCAGAAGGTTGTGGTCAATTGCTATGCAGACATTAAGAGACCATAGATGACAGCCCAGACTACTATGCCCAGAAAACTTTTAATCACCATAAAAGGACAAGATATTTCATGACAAATCTAGATTTCACCAATACCTAGCCACAAACCCAGCCCTACACAAATACTAAGAAAGAAAACTCCAACCCAAGGAAGTTGGCTACACCAACAAAAACACAGACAATTGATGGTCTTATAGGGAAAATGCAAAAATTAACCCCACCAACATTGAAAACTAAATTAACAAGAGACCATAATCACTGGCCATTAATATCCCTTAATGTAAATGGACTCAACTCACCTATTAAAAGGCACAGGCTAACAGACTGGATATGAAAACAGAATCCATCCTTTTTTTGCATACAAGAAACACACCTCAACCTCAAAGACAGACATCACCTCAGAGTAAAGGGTTATGAAAAATATACCAGTCAACTGAACCTAATAAACAAGCAGGTGTAGCTATCCTAGTATCTAACAAAATAGACTTTGAGATAAAATCAGTCAAAAGAGACAAAGAAGGACATTTCATATTAGTCACAGGAACAATCAATCAAGAGGAAGTCTCAATACTGAACATCTATGCCCCAAATACAAGGGCACACTCATATGTAAAAGAAACACTTCTAAAGCTTAAATCATACATTAAACCCCATACACTAATAGTGGGAGACTTCAACACTCCCCTCTCACCACTGAACAGGTCAATCAAACAAAAAAATGAACAGAGAAATAAGAGAGCTAACAGATGTTATGACTCAAAAGACTTAACAGAAATGTATAGAACATTCCATCCAAACATAAAAGAGTATACAATCTTCTCAGCACTTCATGGAACCTTCTCAAAAACTGACCATATATTCGGTAACAAAACAAACCTCAACAAATAAAAAAAAGTACAGTAACCCAATGTACCTTATCAGATCACCATGGTTTAAAACTAGAAGTCAACACCTATACTAATTCCAGAAAGCCCACAGACACATGGAAATTAAACAATGCTCACCTGAATCATCAATGGGTCAAGGAAGAAATAAAGGGAGAAATTAAAGACTTCCTAAAATTTAATGAAAATGACCACACAACATACCCAAATTTATGGGACACAATGAAAGCAGTCTTAAGAGGAAAGTTCATAGCACTAAACGCCTACATAAAGAAGCTGAAAAAATCCCACACTAGTGAATTAATAGAACATTTAAAAACTTTAGGAAAAAAAGAAGAAAACTCACCTAAGAGAACTAACTAGATGGCAGGTAATAATCAAACTGAGAGCTGGAATCAACAAAATAGAAACAAAACTAAGAATACAAAGAGTTGGTTCTTCAAGAAAATCAACAAAATAGATAAACCTTTATCCAAACGAACCAAAAGGCAGAGAGAGAATATCAAATTAACAAAATCAGAAATAAAAAGATTAATCCCAGCACTCGGGAGGCAGAGGCAGGCGGATCTTTGTTGGAGACCAGCCTGGTCTACAAGAGCTAATTCCAGTGCAGGCTCCAAAGCCGTAGAAAAACCCTGTCTCAAAAAACCAAGAAGAAAAAAAAAAGAAATGAAAAGGGGGACATAACAGACACGGAGGAAATACAGAGAATCATCAGGTCATATTTCAAAAACCTGTACTCCACAAAATTGGAAAACTTAAAGGAAATGGACAACATTCTAAATAAATATCACTTACCAAAATTAAATCAAAACCAGATAAGCAAATTAAACAGACTGCTGAAGAAATAGAAACAGTCATTAAAAGTCTCCCAACCAAAAAAAGCCAAGGATCAGATGGTTTCAGCTCAGAATCCTACAAGACTTTCAAAGAAGAACTAATACCAATACTTTTCAAAATTTTCCGCACAATAGAAACAGAAGAAACATTGCCAAACTCTTTTTATGAGGCTACAATTACCCTGCTACCGAAACCAAGGAAAGACATTACTAAGAAAGAGAATTACAGACCAATTTCAATCATGAACATTGATGCAAAAATACTAAATAAAATACTGGCAAATCGAATCCAAGAACACATCATAACCATTATCCACCACAATCAAGTCGGCTTCATCCCAAAGATGCAGAGATGGTTCAACATACAGAAATATGTCAATATAATCCACCATATAAACAAGCTGAAAAATAAAAACCACATGATCATCTCATTAGATGCCAAAAAAGCTTTTGACAAAATACAGCATCCATTCATGATAAAGGTCGTGGAGAGAGCAGGGATACAAGGAACATACATAAACAAAATAAAGGCAATATACAGCAAGCCAACAACCAACATCAAACTAAATGGAGAGAAACTTCCAGCGATTCCACTGAAATCAGGAATAAGACAAGAATGTCCACTTTCTCCATATCTATTCAATATAGTTCTTGAGGTCCTAGCTAGAGCAAAAAGATATCAAAAAAGAGATCAAGGGGATACAAATTTGAAAAGAAGACGTCAAACTCTCACTGTTTGCTGATGATATGATAGTTTACATAAGAAATCCGAAAAATTCTACCAAGGAACTTCTACAACTCATAAATACTTTCAGTAATGTAGCAAGATACAATATTAACTCAAAAATAGCCTTCCTGTACACAGATGGTAAAATGACTGGGAAAGAAATCAAAGAAGCAACACCCTTCACAATAGCCACAAGTAGCATAAAATATCTCAAAGTAACTCTAACCAAACAAGTGGAAGACTTGTATGACAAGAACTTTAAATCTTTAAAGAAAGAAATTTAAGAAGACACCAGAAAGTAGAAAGATCTCCCATGCTTTTGGTAGGCAGAATTAACATAGTAAAAATGGCAGTCTTACCCAGAACAATCTGCAGATTCAATGCAATGCCCAGCAAAATCCCAGCAAAATTCATCATAGACAACACTCAACTTCATACAGAAAAGCAAAAAACCCAGGATATCCAAAACAATCCTGTTTAATAAAAGAACTTCTGGAGTCATCATAATACCTGACTTCAAATTCTACTACAGAGCTGAAAACAGCCTGATATTGGCATAAGGACAGAAGGACAAGTGGAACCCGAATAGAAGACCCGAATATTAATCCACACACCTACGAACACCTGATTTTTAACAAAGAAGCAAAAACTATAAAACGGAAAAAAAGAAAGCATCTTTAACAAATGGTGCTGGTATAACTGGATGTCAACCTGTAGGAGAATAAAAATAGACCCATATCTATCACCTTGCACAAAACTCAAGTCCAAATGAATCAAAGACCTCAACATAAACACAGCCACACTGAACCTTATAATAGATAAAGTGGGAGGTACACTTGAATGCGCTGGCACAGGAGACCACTTCCTAAATATGACCCCAGCAGCACAGACGCTTAGAGAAACAATTAAAAAATGGGACCTCTTGATCATGAAAAGCTTTTGTAAAGAATAGGACATGGTCAACAAGACAAAACCACAGTTTACATATAGAATGGGAAAAGATCTTCACTAACCCCACATCAGACAGAGGTCTGATCTCCAAAATATACAAAGAACTCAAGAAATTGGTCACCAAAAGAATACATAATCTAATTTTTTTAAAAAAAAAAATGTAGTATAGACCTAAACAGAGAACTCTCAACAGAGGAATCTAAAATTGCTGAAAGACACTTAAGGAAATGTTCAACATACTTAGTCATCAGAGAAATGCAAATCAAAACAACTCTGAGATTCCATCTTATACCTGTAAGAATGGCCAAGATCAAAAACACTGATGACAACTTATGCTGGAGAGGGTGTGGGGAAAAGGGAACACTTCTGCATTGCTGGTGGGAATGCAAGCTGGTACAACCCCTTTGGATGTCAGTGTGGAGATTTCTCAGAAAATTAGGAAACAACCTTCCCCAAGACCCAATAATACCACTTTTAGGTATATATCCAAAGGATGCTTAATTGTGCCACAAGGATATATGCTCAACTATGTTCACAGCAGCTTTGTTTGTCATAGCCAGAACCTGGAAACAACCTAAATGTCCCTCAACCGAAGAATGGATAATGAAAATGTGGTACATTTACACAGTGGAGTACTACACAGCAGAAAAAAATAACAACATTTCGGATTTTGCAGGAAAATGGATGGAGCTAGAAAACATTATTTTGAGTGAGGTAACCCAGACACAGAAAGACAATTCTTACATGTATTCACTCATAGGTGGTTTTTAAACATAAATCAAAGAAAGCCAGCTTACAAACCACAATCCCAGAGAACTTAGACAACAATGAGGACATTAAGGGAGACTTACATAGATCTAATCTACATGGGAAGTAGAAAAAGACAAGAGCTCCTGAGTAAATTGGGAGCATGGGGACCTTGGGGGAGGATTGAAGGTGAGAGGAGAAAGGCAGGGGGGGGAGCAGAGAAAAATGTAGAGCTCAATTTAAAAAAAAAAATCAGAAAACACAACAACAACAAAATTCTTGGGTTTGCCCAGATCTGCATCTCCTGACTGTCTCATCTTTCCAGCTCAGGTATCAAAAAGATGCAAAGAGCTTTGTGTCATTTGATACTGTATAGGGATGGATACTCTTTAAGGACCAGGTGTGAATGAATAACAACAGCCATGAGAAAAACAGACCTTTGTGGCAGAGTCAGAGAAAATAAAGGAAGGGAAAGGAATAGAGACTAACTGAGAGAGTGAAAAGAACACATTTATTGTGGTTTGAATGTAAAAACATTTCCCATAGGCTCAAATGGTTAAACACTTGGTCCCTGCTATTGGTGCTGTTTCGAAAGGTTATAGAAGCTTTAGGAGGTAGAGTCTTGTGGAGAAACGGATCACTGTGGGCAGAAGTTCTCTCCTCTCTGCTTCCTGCCTACAGACGTCATATAACAGCTTCCTCATATTCCTGCCACTTTGTCTTGCCAGCCATGATGGACGATACTATTTCAAAACTTGTGAGCCAAAATAGACCCTGACTCCCTTATGTTTCTTTCTGTCAGCTATTATTCTAATCAGCAAGAAAAGAAACTAATGCACATTCTTATTTGGGAAGCAGACAAGGTGAATGAAATACTTGGGGTGTCAGTTATGATCCTAACACCTATCAATTGGCTAGTGGCCTGGATTTTGGTCAAACTTTGCGTCAAACAGACTTAAATATAAAGTCCCCGTTTGGGCACCACATGCCAGAGTCCCAAGTAGGAGTTATGGAGTTAGTTTTTAAAGAATGGAGACATGCATGGTGATGTGCTGAATATACACACTCTGTCTTTTTAAGAGAGGACCTCTTTTATTTGTCCTTCTAATAATGAAACCATTACGTGCAACAAGGCATGTAAAACATGGATTTTACATAAGTTTGAAGAACTTTCAAGATTACATCAAAATGTTCCCCAATCCTTCTACCTAGTTTTTCCCTCCATGTCTGTGGAACAAAAGTTAGTCACAGATCATGAATTCTACACTCAAAGAGCACCACCTACCTGTCTTGGTAGGTCAGGCAGGAAAGAGCTGGCCTCTGAGGTTAGCAGGAGATTCTGTCTTTTAAGTCTAACTAAAATATTCTGGCCAACTGTCTTTTCTGGTTACAAGGTACTAGACATTGAGTCTTAAGAAACAAATCTAAAAGAGTTTCATTCTTCAAGAGGACTGGTGTAGTTTTTGCACCATGTAGCATAGTAAGCATTAAGTTTTCTAGGTTTAATTATAAATACACCTTCCCCATGTCCCTTTCATCTTATAACAAGTATTTTAGGCATAAATGTAGACTTTAAACCTTCTCTGGGTAATCAGATGTTCCCAAGTTTACAGTTGCCAAAATGCAAATAAGTTCTTAATATCATCTATCCAAGAAATATTTCCTGTAATTAGTGCCTCTCATACAATCAACAGGACACACTAGGTATTCCTTAGTGGGTTCAAATAAAGCAGTTTCTTTTTACAGCAGTTGGAGAAGTCATAAAATTATGTTGAATAGGAGTAAAGAAGCATAGTAACTTTTATCTATTTCCATAGTATCCCCATTAGTTTCATCCTTTCACACATTTCCCAGAGGAATTGTTCTCCATCCTCTCATTATTCTCCTGTAGGCAAACAACCATGGAAATCCCTGTAGCAACATCAATAAGACCATGAAAGAAAAGACCCAGAACCAGACATCCTTCTGGGGAATCATGGAATATCGATAGAGCAGAATCTTCTTACTGGATCTGTCACAGCAAGCAGCTCAACAGTACTCTGCCATATAATAAAAACTCTACACTCCTATGTACTCCCAGGAGATGCATGGGTCCTGCCAGTCACCCTTCTAATTTACAGCTGCTAGACTCACAGAATCACTTCCCTTCTTTCACTTGATAGTCACTATGAATATTAAATATGATAACAGCTTCCAGTTGGCTGGCACCTTACTAGCAGCAGGTAGTAAGAAGTTCATTACAATATCACCTTTTATACTATCATTGTCCTTGCTGGGAAGCTCAGTTTATCAGTTTGCATATCCTTGCTGAAAGGTCAGCTCTGGGGAAGAAGAGGCTAGATTGAGGCAATTGTTCCTCACTGAGGTTCCTGAAAATATTTGGCGCCATCTTCTTTAAAGTTTGCCTTATTTCTGTGTCAACAGCACCTTTCTCCTGAGAACATTAAGTACTCTGACTATATTTTCATTCCAAAACCTTCATGGATCTTGGAGTAAGGCTGTGCCAGATGGGGCCTGCTCCTTGGCTTAGAAAATGCAGATTCAAAACCAGACAGAGTTAAACTATCTTCTCTCAAATCAAATACACATCCTGTGTCCCATTCCTGCAGCAGCACTTCTATCTATGCAGGAGGATTTGCTTTAAATCAGAAAGGCTTCGTAGCCATGGTTCTCTGTGGGTGCTCAGGGTCCCTCAACTCCACGGAAGCATCAAGGAAGATCCTCAGGGATCAGGCAAAAGTACGAGCCTGCTTCAGAAATGGACCCACAAGTTCAGAGTTCATGCATCTAGCAGCCTTTAAATCATTTTTTTATTGGCTCTGGTTAATGGGACAGAAAACACAAAGGTATTTTACCGTGGTGAGCCTCTTAATAATTCTCAGTGAAAGAAGCATCACATCAGGGCAGTATCCACTGATAGAATCACTGAAAGAAAGCTTTGGAAGTCCAGGGTGAATGAATTGAACAGAGGCAGCCATGTCTATTCCCTTTTTGTTTCCATGCATTTCTATGCACAGAATCAATTCCATGGTAATTGCCCCAATAAAGCAGGCACTCTGACAGGGAGACTACTGATTACATGAGTACCTCTTGCTGAGCAGGAGAAAAAGCAGAAAAAAACAGGCTTTTGCTGTGTTTTTTAACAGACTTTATACACCAGGCACTACTGATGGTCTGATGTCTTTGAAATAAAATCTTCATGATTGGTTGCCAAATCTGCTTGCTGCCTCATTCCTGTTGGAGACACCTTTGTTGTTGCTGTTCTTTCTCTGGACTTGTGTGACTCCTCCATCCCATCCCCTCAACTCTTCACAGTAGCCCTGCAAAGTTGTTTAATGTGTTTGTTTCTGTTTGTTCTGGATTTTGATTTACTTTTTGGTTTTCTTGAGATGGTATCTCACTCTGGAGCCCAGGCTGACTGGGCTGTTGTAGCCCATAGGCTAGCCTCGATCTTACAGCAGTTGCCTTTGCCTCCTGAATTAAGGCATGCTTAGCCACCAGGCCCAGCTTAGCTTTGCCAAGTTGCTCAGGGCTTCCAGGAGCAGGAAATTTTGAAAGCTGAGTATGGCACCACCCTGGGTACCACACATACACATGAGTCTTCATTGTCCCTGTGTTTTTTCTGTTACTTTCACCAAATACTAATTTTATTCTTTTCTCACCCACTCTAAGACCCCATTAATGTAACTCTGTATATATATCACAGCCTCATTGCTTTCAACAAGAAGTTGTACAAGTGTGCTGAGAGAATTCTGGAAGGTGTTTAGCACACCAGAATATGTAAATAGTTATAGTTATTTCTCATTTTGTGCTTGTTTCAGTGTTGCTTTGGACCAAGCTTCTGGCGATGGTCAGTGCTTTAGAAGACCCACAATCTTTTTTTAAGTTTTTGCTGAGACAGAATAGGAGTTTAGGCTAGAAGCATTCAGACCTTATACTATAATCCCATACATATTCAGTCCATTTATTTTGCAATATTTATTCTGTGTTGCTATGACAGTATATCTGAGGCTAAATGCTTATAAAGAAATCTATTTCAAAAAATCTCAAACACGGCTCTGATTTTGTACAAAATTTAAACTTACTGCAATGCTAAAAATCATCTTTCCATCACTCATACTACTACCATTAACCTGGCTTTCCAACAACAAAAAAGTATGAATCAATGTAACAACCTATAGCCTTTTAATCAATCTTATCTCTATAAGCCTCCTATGACAAAATAATGAAAGCAGTTAAAACTTCTCCACCATATTCTCCACAGATCCCCTTACAGCATTAGAAGCGGTAAATCCAAAATGTAGCAACCTGCTCAGACTCTAGTGAACTATGTGTTTGACAAGGGGAACAGAAATGCATGTGAATGTTAGGAACCATAGGGCCCTCTTTGCTGTCAAAGACAAAGAAACAGGAAGTAAAACAGCTTAATCTAGAAAGGGAATCAAGAACTTCTCTGTGTGTGTGTGTATGTCTGTCTGTCTATCTGTCTCTCTTCTTGTTCATTTTTGAGGGATTAGTTTTGTTTAGATAAAATATGCATCTGTTTTGTTCTGGAACTCACTTTGTAGACCAAACAGACCTTGAACTCACAGAGATCCACCTGCTTCTGTCTCTCGAGTGCTGCAAGTAAAGGTGCCCACATTCACCTGTCTCTTAAATGAAAAGCAGTGGACTTCCAAAAGAAGGCAAGATCTTTGGTGAGAAAAGGAGCCAAGGGAGTCATTTTTTAACAACCCATGCTAGTGAGAATTAACTGAGATCCAAGGAGAGCTATATTCATCCCTTCTAAATGTAGCACCCCAAATGACTGAGCTACCTTCCTTCAGTCCCATATCTTGAAAGTCTCAACACCACCACACAGAGGACCTGACTTTCAATATATGAACCTTGGGGGGAAAACCCAGCCAAGACATAGCATCTTTGAGGAAGAATCTGAAGCTTACAGTGAGTGGAGATGAATGAGACTTACAATGGGAAACGTGTCATGCAATCAGTTGCATGTAGAGGACGATTAGGATGAACAAGGTGGGTGTTCTGTGTCTGTTTTACTGGTAGGCGACTTAGTCATATTTAGTGAACAGATTTGGATTTGCAGCTGATTGACCAGGAAATGCTACAGACAGACTCAAAGGTGGTATGCTGATGCTGCTTTCTTCCCCTCTTTTCCAGACTCCAGATGCTAGAGGCCATCTGTAAGCATTGGGAGGGGCCCATCAGCCTGGCCCTCTACCTGTCTGATGCTGAAGCCCAGCAGTTCCTCCGCTATGCCCAGGGATCCGAGGTGCTCATGAGCCGCCACAATGTGGGCTACCACATCGTGTATAAGGAGGGTCAGTTCTATCCTGTTAACCTCTTGCGCAATGTGGCTATGAAGCACATCAGCACACCCTACGTGTTCTTATCTGACATTGACTTCCTGCCCATGTATGGGCTCTATGAGTACCTCAGGTAAGGACCCCAGGGGACCTGACTGCTCTGTTCACTCTTCAGGCTGGCAGTCACATAGGATAATGAAGAACTAGACCAGAAGGTCCTCAGTCAGAACCATTGTCCAGTCTGCCACTTACCTTTTGTAGGTAGGGCAACTGAAACCCAAAATGGGAAAGGGGTCCACCCAGAGATTGTTCCTCTCTACAGGAGGATCCGTGTTAAGAGGTCCCTACAGATTTGGAAGATGCATACAAAGTTCTGTTATCCCATGCATAGACTGGCTCTGAGTTTCCATAGTGACATGTTAATTTTTTTCTAGAAAGATCCCTTTTGTTCAAAATCCCTGCCCCTTTTCCAATTTTCCAGCAGACAGACTTTCTGTAACCATTCTCAAAATATCACTCCCTGCTCTTTAGAGCAAACCTAAGTAATTATGATGCCTAACATAAGTTGAAGCATTTGACGTGTACCATAAAGTGATTGACAGATAAGATCTCATTCTGTTTCCTCCTCTCGTGGTCCATGCCACAGATAATATTTTTGTCTTCATTTTACAAATTAGAAGCTGCTGAACAAGACTGAAAGATGCTGTTCTATGTTGCATAACTCGAGCAGAGGGAGCTGGGGAGTCACAGCCCAGGACACCTAATCTCAGAACCATATGAATTTCCAGTGACCTTTTCTACCTATCCCTACATAGCAGGGCAGAAAGGAGTACACAGGTATAAGACTGGGAGGCTCCATAGGGAATTACATTTACTGCAGCATCATAAACAATATGAATTGAAAGGGACTGTAGAATTCATACAGCTCGAAATTGTACATGGGAGAAAAGTAAAGTCACTAGGTATACATGGTTCAATAACATTGTTAAAGGGTTCTTTTCCAACTGTCGTTTGTCAGCATGCATTTCCTCTGTGTCTAAGATAGTGCCTACTGGAATCCACATATCCCTAGAGATGCTTTATACATATTGTCTTTTTAAGATACACATACTAATACTCAAAGGCATGTGGAGCTGCCCTGTGTTACATCATGGGCCTTTAAGGCTTCAAGAGGCAAAATAGGAGGTTTGAGTCTGGAGACCTTGCAGCCATAAGACTTGAAGCAGTGTTTGGCAGGTCCCTTTCTCAGACCTTGCCTAACTACTCTGAGGTTTCTAGCTACCCAGGATATTATCTCCAGATATTGACACCCCTTTTTCTCCAGCAAGAGAAGGCATTCTTGTTCATTTGAACCTCTAGCACATTAGACTTTCATTGCAAGATGTTGTTTGAGACATCAGTCCCTTCCTGGTAATCATGGAAGAGCCCCCTCAGCTGTCAGGGAATGAAAGGGTGACTGACCCCAAGCAATATAACCTTCCAGCACAGAAGTGTGTGGAGTTGTGATTCAAAGCCTGTGAGTGAATTAGGACTCCTGACTCTGTCCATTCATTGATTTTTCTCCAGGTCCAGATCCAACTGGGTGACAAAATTCCAGTATGTAGGACAAGGCACCCCCTACCCCGCCTACCCCGTGTGATCAGAAGATACTCTCAACTCTGCCTTATCCCTGTCAGCTTGGGAATTTTGACAGTTAGCAAGATGCTAGGCTATATACTGGGGGAATAACTAGGTAGTTAGGGCCGTGCTTGGCTTAGACTGAGAAGAGAGAGGTTAGAAGACTGTGCCCTGCCTGTTTATAATCTGGGATTTTCCTGAGAAGTCTTTACCACAATGAATTGAAAGTTAACAGGCCCTACTCTCATCTCAGTGGCCCATTTCCCAACTTTACCTCATGGGCAGCATGTTTTACAACATAGCACATAGGTATAGGTGTTTATTTCCTCCCTATATATCTGTCATTGGACAAAGACTTAAAATTGCGAATGGCAATTCAGTGCTAGGTAACATGTGTTACCACTAACTTTATTTAGTTCAAGGGTCACCTTATGAATCTCATCAGAATTCATAATCTGTAATGAGATATTACAGATTGCCCTTCAAACCCTATCACTCTCTTACTATTCAGAGTTCACAGGCTTATCTAAGCAAGAGCTATTCCCCTAGGTATGGAATTATCTCTGTTGGAGCAGGACACGAGTTACTCACTCTATATGTTTTCTCAGATGACCTGAGTTTTCATGTGTTCTAATATTTTAATATTATCAAATAATAGGCAGATGGAGAGATGGCTTAGCAGTTAAGAGCACTTTTTGCTCCTTCAGAAGACCCAGGTTCAGTTCCTAGTACCCTGCCAACTGAGGTAAAAATTTCTACAAAGGGCTAAACTTGGGTCCCAGGAAAGTGAAGGAGTAGTAGTTCACAGCCATTCATTACTCCAGGGAATTGGCCCTCTCTTAAACCCAAGCACACTTGTGACAGACATGTGTATGTGCAATCAAAACACTGATATACAGAAAATAAAATAAAAGTCTTAAAAATTTGCAAATAATTGAAAATGAGTTTTTAATGCTATGAAACCGAACTATATCTCCGGGCAACATTAGTCCTCTCTCACCCGCCCACCAGTGTGTAACCTCTGACCTATAAAAATTCAGTCAGAAGGCCAAAATAAATTGTCTCAATTTTTTAATGTAGACATGTTTTATTGACTTGCTTTGCTTGGAGAAAACAATTTTAGTGGTTACCAGGTATTTGCTTCTGATGTGTGAATCACCCATGGGTACATTTGAGATCAGTGTGCTATTACTGGTTTAAGATGAACTGATGGGTGCTATTTGCTACACTATATGTAGTTTCTAAGAAGGCCAGTAGACCCTGGTAGAGACTCACTTTTTCACACATAAATGTAGCAAAAATGTTTTATCCAATCTCTGTTAACCTTCAAATAGTAATACCATAAATATCACACCCTGGAAGCCCTGCCAACTGAGGTGAATATTTCTACAGGTGATTGAACACAGGGTCCAGGAAAGTGAAGGAGTAGTGGGTGTCAGAAAGAAGAGAAAATGGCCTTCTACCTGTATAGCTTACTTACTGGACAGGGAATCAGTTCATTCTTGCATCCAAACTCCTGCTTATGTTACATTTTTAAAGGTCTTTCTTACTTTCTAAAAAAAAGTTCAGCATTGCCCCTCACTGAGCAGTTGCTTAGTAACCTGCTAATATTATAGCAAAAACAAACAGCTCATTTGGAAAATAATGAAGTTGTGTCTATGCATAGGCAGAGCTACAGAGTATCACCAAATTCTCTTCCAACCCAATCTGTGTCTAGTAAAGTAGCTGTTAGAGACCCAGCTTTCATGCTTGATCACAGACCTGCTAGTAAGGTCAGGGAGCATGAAGAAACCAGACAGACCTTCATTTGAACAAGTATATGACTTGGGGCAGCATGCTCCATTTCCCAGAACTTTTCCCCAAAAAAACTTTTTTTTTTTTTTTTAGCTAAAGAAGCGGCACTGACATCCCAGTGCTGGATTATAGTAGAACATCCCATGGCAGGCTCACAATTGTCAGTTTGGGACTCATTTGCCAGTTCTCACTGCAGGACCTTCCTGCAAATGCCACGCCACCTTCCGGACATTTGGGTAACTGCATAGAACGATTTCATTTCTTTAATTTATATATTTCTATCTTAATAATACATTTACTCCCCTTGTCCCAGGCCCTCCCGCTCCCCCACCACCCTTCCTCTTTCCCCCTGCTTCCCTAAGAGGGGACAGTGGGACGCCCAAGGCCCTCCCCCCTCCATCCCGGCCTACGAAGGTGTGCATCCATATAGACTAGGTTCCCAAAAAGCCAGTACATGCAGAAGAGATAGGTTCCCCGTGCCATTATCATTGGTTTCTCAGTCAGTCCCCATTGGTAACCACATTCAGAGATTCCGGTTTGGTCATATGCTCCTTCAGTCCTTGCCCAGCTGGATTTGATGAGCTCCAATAGATCAGGTACACTGTCTCAGTTGATGGACCAGTCCCTCGCCGTCCTGACTTCCTTGCTCATCTTCTCCCCGCTTCTGCTCTTCCACTGGACCTTGGGAGCTCAATCTGTTGTTCTGATATGAACGTGGGTCTCTGACTCTATCTCCATCCATCGGGCGAAATTTCTATGGTGATGATCAAGATATTCATCAATGCGACTATGGGACAAGGCTGGTTCAGGCACCCTCTCCTCTACTGCTCAAATACCCAGCAGGGGACATCCCTGTGGACATCTGGGATCCCCTCTAGAGATAAGTCCCTTGCCAATCCTAAAATGATTCCCTTAATGAATCTTGTTTCATTCTCCAATATCCACCCGTCCTCCATCTCCACCCTCCGACTCCCCCAAGCTCTCCTCATTCTTCCCTTTTCCCTCCCCCTCTCCCTTTTGCCCACCCCCCACTCCCACCCCTCCCTCCACCCCCATCCCCACTCCCCTTCTTCCAGCTTTTGCCTGGCAATCTTGTTTGCTTCCGAAATCCAGGAGGATCTATATATGTTTTTCTTTGAGTTTACCTTGCTATTTAGCTTCTCTGGGCTTGTGAGCTATAAGCTTAATGTCCTTTGTTTATGGCTAGGGTCCACTAATGAGTGAGTACATACCATAATCATCTTTTTGGGTTTGGGATATCTCACTAAGGATAGTGTTTTCTATTTCCATCCATTTTCCTGCAAAATTCAAAATGTCATTGTTTTTTTACAAAAAACAAAAAAAGAGCTAATACCTATACTCCTTAATGTGTTTCACATAATAGAAACAGAAGGGTCACTGCCTAACTCATTTTATGAAGCTACAGTTACCCTGATACCTAAACCACACAAAGACGCAACCAAGAAAGAGAATTACAGACCAATTTCACTATGAACATTGATGCAAAAATTCTCAATAAAATAATGGCAAACCGAATCCAAGAACACATCAAAAAAATCATCCATTTTGATCAAGTAGGCTTTATCCCAGAGATGCAGAGCTGGTTCGACATACATAAATCTATCAATGTAATCCATCATATAAATAAAATGAACGATTTCATTTTTTTTCTCTCATGGACATGAGAAACAGATAAATGGTATCTGATCTATGATTGTTCACTTTTTGATTTTTCAAGCATATAATGATGCATCTACAGAAACCATACTTAAAGATTTTGAATTTTTCTGTTTTTCCCAGCTAGCAATTACCATAAAGTCTTCTCTTGATTCTAGGCTGAACAGTGACAGAAACTCTAGTCAACTGTGTGGTTATAGGACAACTGATACTCCACACTGTGCTACAAGACTAAGCTATGGTGTTAACCAGATTAGGTGTAGTAAATGGATTTCCCTTACAACATGCTTTCAATGTATGATGTGACCCCATTTTAAGTGCAGGGGATTCTATCCTCATATATGAGTTCCTTTTCTGTTGCTATGATAAATTACCATGACCATTGGCAACTTAATGAAGAGAGGGTTTATTTGGGCTTATGGTTCCAAAAGGACAGGTATCCATCCTGGCAAAGAGGCATAACAGCAAATAACAGGTATGATTGCTGGAGCAAGAGACTATGAGCTTACATCTTCTGCCATAAGCACAAAGCAGAGAAAGCACACTGAAAATAGGTGAGGCTTCTAATCTCAAAACCTATCGTCAATTTACATACATCTTCCAGCAAGGCTACCCACATAAATCTTCCTAAACAACACCACTAGAAATTGTAAGGTGTATTTCGCATTCAAATCACCATACCTCTTTAGGGAACATTTACTTGGCTTGGCATGTAGGCACCTCCATGTTCCTTGTTTCTTCCTCATGAGTCTTAGAAAGGCTAGAAGTGATAGGGCAGTCTTCCTGTGAACATGCAGTATACGCCTGGTATAGAAGACTTGCAACACAGCACAGAGGAAGCAACATTTTTTCCATGCTTGGAGTTTTTAATCTGGTTGTATTGCTACTACCTCTGCTAATATTGTTCCCATTATAATTTCATCATGAATTCAAAATAGAATTGCAGGAGCTGAGAGTATATCAGGAAGATGTGGGTGGGCATGGAGCGCCTCAAAAAGAACTAATAGCTGAGGTTAGGTTTAAAGGTCTGTGGGACTTAAGTGCAGCTGGTATTACTGAAGGGCACAAGAGTTGAAGGGTGAGATATTCAACTGTTCCACAACCAGGACTGTTCATACCATGGAATTGGGACTGGTTTCCATCATTGGTCACCTGCAAAATTCACATTGCTGATTATTACCTACAAGCCAAGGGTATATTCATTGCCTTCCCTGTATTTATGTTCTAGGAGTAAAACATGGTACCCTGGCCAACACTACACTTTGTAGCATATGGGAATAAGTAGTGTAATTCCATTCTTTCTAAGGATATACATAACTGCATTCCTTTGCATTTTCTCTGGTGTATAGTGGAATAAGTGTAGCAATGTGAATGGTATAAAAGAGGTGACAAGTGAGTCAGTCTAGGTGTCTATTGGGAGACATTAACTAGGTGGCATTTCCTTGAGTCCATGTTGCCTTCTAATTCTACCTTATCTATAACATTAGCATTTATTGAGCACTTGCTATGTGCCAAGCACTGTTATAATCCTGCATGTGTTTTAGCAGACGAGCACCTCCATTTATTTTGCTTATGAGGGTACTCAGACTGAGTCCTCCACCTCAGGGCTCAGCATTGCTACCTGAAAATCTAGTTCCCTGTGAGCTTTTCCAGAAGTGCTCTCTGTTTAGCCTGCTGATTGATCAATATGCCCATGTCCAAATTGATCACTATGACCACAATCATCAACCCAGCTTGTACATAGAGATCTATGTATTGAGAGCTATCTTAACCTTTGCCTGAGGATACCCATTCAATTCTTACAATACCCTACAGAGTACACATTAAGAGCAGTTCCTACCTACCAAATCATGGGGCCTCAGGGCTTGCTCAAGAGTACCAGCTGGTGAATGTCTAGGTTGCATCTGAATTCAAAGCATTTGCAGCAGAACTACCCTTCTGAAAGATCCTGTTGTACATAACAAACAGGTTGAATAATTAAGAATACCAGCAAAGCACCAGGTTCTACAGCCTTGTCTTCACCATCAATACCCTCAGGAGGCGATATTCTAAGAAGGCAGTGATAAGTTGTCCCTTGCTTCTATGAAGTACCCCTGCCCATAATCTCATGCAACAACCTGGGTGGCTTTCCTGGTTACAGAAACATCTGTTTCCAAGGCAGAGGGTGTAGAGAAAAACAGAGAGAAATGTATATGTGTTAGCATGAGATCAATTACTGGGAATTCTAAATACTGGAGCATCCATATAGTGGCAGTTACCCTGTTCACTGTCCCTGGAGCTTGCAGTAAGCCCATGAGTACATAGAGTCTTTACCTCCTTGGGGCATAGGAAGCCTTACTACTCACCCACATTTCCTTCTCCTTCTCTGCTTACCACTTATTCTAGGTAGGAGAATTCTGAGACAGGGACTATCCCAAAATTTACTGCTCCAGTGAGTTGACAGGAAGGACTGAGGGGGAAATGAGACACAACAATAGAGCCAGAAGTTGGGAAAGCAGATAAATTGACTGTCATGGATGCCCAAGTTGTTTTTGATATAGAGAAGGGTGCCAAAGGTTGGCTGGAAACTGAAAGGTTAATACTTTTTATTTCCATAAAGAAGCCAGAAATCTGCCCTTGCTCTAACAGTATGCCCCTCTTTTGAATGGTCCATGCTCTCCTTTTCTTCCAAGTTGAGACTTGGAAGGAGAGGAAACTCACTACTACAAGACAAACCCTCCATTGGTCTCTAAAACTCTGAGAGCAAAGAAATAGTGTCATTGCCTCTGTGTTCAGATAGGAACTCCATGAGTGAAACAGGTAGTAAAATGTATCTAGAAAGTCAGAAGAGAGGCAGACAAGCTTTGAAGACATCACCTATTCTGCAGTGTTTTCCATTTTATCAGTAGTATACCCTATGCCATTTAGGTAGATACCTAAATGTTCCTCAACCCAAACTATTGCAGGAAGTTTTTTATGAATACTTTGAAAATGTTTTGAACAAGAAGCAATGCATGTCACTCAGTGCTCTACATGAGAAAGAGATGCAGAGATATGGATGGATGCATGCATGGGTGGGTATGGAAATATAGAAAAGCAGACTTTAAGGATTGGCAAGACTTTGAAATTGGCAACTTGAACGTGGTATAGTAGGCTTCCATGTGGACTGCGGCATCAGTCTTCTTTTCTAGAAAACTTGGCTTTTGCATTCTTCAACTAATTGACTATGTTATTAAGGGTTAGCTGCTTTCCTTAAGATCAAGTGTTGAAGTTGTTAATCACATGTACCAAATACATTCATCTAATGTGACTTTTTCAAGAGGACAGCTGTGCTCCAGTGAAGTTTTTCAACAGAAAAATACAAAACCTTCAATTCCAACAATCTAGATTCAGCAGTAGAAAGGAGATGTATGGAGTGATCCAAAGTCACTCATTTTTGGGGGGCCATTTATATAACTCAAGTCTCCCAACCCAGATGTACCATCATCACACCACTGCTTCTGGAAAATTCTGTAATTGCATGACTCACATTACAGGACAGTGATGGTGGCAGATTATCTGCCTCTGAGTCAGCATGTCCCAGCCAAGATAGGATGTATCAAGAGGGCACATTGCAGCAGGGCCCAGGCCATAGTTACCATCCCACTCAACTGAAATGTTCAGAATATAGACCCTGCAACCACTATACTGTAACATGAGGGTTGGCTTGTTGGTGTTACTGTCCCACCGGGACCCAGCAAGCCCCAAAGAAAATCACACAGAGAGTCTACGTTAGGTTATAAACTGATTGGCCCATTAGCTCAGTCTTCCTACCAGCTCCCATAACTTATATTAACCCATTGTTCCCATCCATGCCAGGCACATGGCCAATACCTTTTCTCATCTGGGACAGGGACACATCCTGCTTCCTTGGTGGTCTGCTCAGGAATGCCAAGGGAGCTTCCTTCTGGTTGACCCGCCTATACTTCCTACCTGGCCAATCAGTATTTATTTAAAACATGATTGACAGAAAAGACAAGTCTCCCGCACCACTATGCTGCAGAGACAACTTCCTTAATGAAACCTTTTCAGAACCTCAAAATTGAAACCTTCTGAACTGAGTTCAAAATGAACTTATCTGGGAACAGAACTATCCTTGTGGCATTTTCTGTTTTGGTGAGATTAAAGAAATTTGCAGAAATCACTGCAGAACCAGATATTCTCTGTGGAGGGAAAGGAACTAACCAGAGCCTATTTATAAGGTATGCTGCTCATTGGGTCTGTTTGTTGCAAGATAGGTTTTGCAATATATCCATTAGTGTTTGATTATAAGTAACAGATAGCAGGTCTGTTATAAGAATATAATTGTAGTAAAAATAAATCAAAGGGTGAGTATCTCCTAATGGAATCAAAGTAGAATTGGAAAGCCAGTGCAGTGAGACCAAAGTTAAGTTGAATAGCTCTGGGCATCTCTGCAACAGAAGTTCAAAAACCTGCAGAGCCCCAACAGAGTCATCTGTGTGGTCTCCCAGGCTCTGTTTCTATATAAATTGCCAAAGGTGAGAAATGTGTTATTTCCCTTGGGCTGAGTGTATACCCCTTGACAGTTAGGGCAGGCAAGCTCTGAGAGATGCTGCTATAAATAGCTCTTTATAAAGGAGAATTAGTTTTGAGCATGATGTTAAAACAAATGGTTAATGGCTTTTAGGGTAGCTGCAAGTGGGGACCAAAAGCTCAGTCAGAAATGAGGCTTCCTGGGCAAGCTTGAGGACCTGAGTTTGATCTGAGAATTAAACAAGAAAAGGCTGAATGTAGTAGTGTATGCCTATAATCCCAGCACTGGGGATAAGGAAGCATGTGATCCCTGGAGCTTCCTGACCTAACCTAATTGGTAAGCCCTGGTTCCCGATGAGTGACAGTGTCTCTATAACACAAGATGGAATGAGGATTGATAGATATCCCAAGACTCTGGCTTACACATAATGCACCCACACATATGTAAGCACACATACATATTAGTAACTGTGATTGTAATAATAACTGGGGCTTATATAGAGAACCTCATGTTTATATATGCATATGAATGAATATCCTTTTCCCTTCATAATTTTGCCCTCCCTACCTCCTACTCTATTTTCATGCAATTTATAACTTAAAATGTTTCTACAGATGCAGTCTTGCCTCAAATTTAGAGATCTTGTACTCAGACTTTTAGCATATAGAGCCATTTATGCCGGCATGTAAGTAGTGTGTTGTGGCTGTATTTCTATGTAGCTGGCACATGATGGATGAATATAGTGACTACTGACTAAGTAACAATATCTCGTTTCTTAGGGTTTCTTTTGCTATGAGGAGACACTATGACCACAGCAACTTTTAATAAGGAAAAACATTTAATTGGGTGGCTTATAGTTTCAGAAGTTTAGTCCATTATCATGGTGGGATATGGAAGCATGCAGGCAGACATGGTGCTGAAGAAGGAGCTGAGAGTTAATACATCTTCATCTGCAGGTAACAGAAAGTGATCTGAGACACTAGGCATATCTTGGGCATAGCAGACCTCAAAGCCTGCTCCAGCAATGACACCCTCCCTCCAACATGGCCACACCTACTCCAACCAAGCTACACTTCCTAATAATGCCACTCCCAGTGAGCTGATTGGGGTCAATTACATTCAAGCTACTCTATCCCCCAATATTTTTATGCCCTAGAGTCCCAGGGACCCACGAATATTCTTTAGACTTAGATTCACATCTAAAGTAGATAAGTAGGTCCATCCCTTTTCTAGGAAAAAGGTAAAGGGCTCAACTGTGTATATTAATGTAGGTTTAATATAAAAGCCTGACTCTAGGTATCTGGCCACAGAGGAAGGAACTGTAGATATTTGACAACATTGTTCAGACAAACAAGCGGGGAGAAGAATGAAGGCCAAGACAGATTGACTGACACCCATGACTCTCAGACTTGCTGAGTATAGTTTACAGACATCTGTCTTCTGTCATCCTTTATAAACCTCTGTAGTAGTGATGTGGGGTTATGTATCACTGTGGTTATAAGGACTCAATATAGTGATATTCAAGGGATTCCAAGAGGAGCTTCCAGCCTACTTCTTGGACACCTCTTATCTATTCACAAAAGTCTCATAAGACTAACAAAGAATGGTCTCAGAAATCTGTCCTTATCTGTCCTGGTCCATAGTCTTCCTCACCATTCATTGTTGCAAAGTCCTGACTATGTGCTTCTCAGCCTGTGGCCCTGTTCTGCTCCTTGGACCAGGTTAACCCAGTGACTAAAACAGAATGTGACTTCTTTTTGAACATCATCTCTAGTCCAGGCTTTAAGTTCAGACTCCAAGTTTTGTTAAGTGAATTGGTTTTTTACATGGCTATGAAGACTGCTTCTCCCAGTATTTTTCAAAAATGACTTTCAGCATCTGCCATCCCCTTAATCCTTTCAAGCTGATTTTTCTGTTGTAGAAATAGATACAGAAGGTCTATGAGTGCATCAAGATCCTAAAGTCAGTGGTGTGACTATATACAAAATGAAGTACTAAGATCATAGCCAAAAGTAGATCAGTAGATCAGGCCACAGGATAATGACAAGACTGCAGATGATACTTTCTACTTATCACTGCATACCTGCCGTGTGTACTACTTGGTGTGCTATTACCTCATCTATGGTAGGCAGGCATTATTGCCATCATTCTGGGCAGGAGAAACGTGAGGTAGTGAGAAACTCAGTTATTTGGCCAGGACAAGACTCAAAGTAGCATTGCCAGAATTCAAATGCAGTTCGTGTTTCTTAAAAGTACCATGCTGTACTGCTATCTCGAAGCCTTTCTCCTTTTCCAAGAGATAGTGTTGGAACTGGTAGCCAACAGTCCAAACCAGGGGGGCAGGAGCCAGGTTCTGAGGAGCAGAAGACTGGGTGGGAGTCAGTGAAGTTTGACAACTCTTCTAAGTAATCCGTCAGACTTCTGACTTACCTTGACTGGTACTGGCCATATATGGAAAGGGTTTCTACCTACTTTGCAGGTTCAGTATTAGGGTCACCCCAGAGTTGAGGGGTCATGGGTGGTCTTTCCTCTCATTGGCTTTGTAACCCTGGTCTTCTATGACTTGCAGTGTTGTAGCAGAGGTAGACATAGGTCCTTTGAGACTTCCCCCTTCTATTATTGGCTGTGATAGTAGCACACTCTGCAATTTTGTGGGCAGTAGATCCAGCCTCTACTGTTTAGCCTGCTTAGGGTTAGCAATGATAACCTGTCAGTTTCTCTCTGTGCTCTGTATGAGGCATTTGAACAGTTGCTTAACCTCCCTGGACTGACCATCAGCTACCCTCACGAGGAAGGGACATGACCTGATATCAAAGGCACCCTATATCTCTGTTTACATCTCTTTCAGGAAGTCTGTCATCCAGCTTGACCTTGCCAACACGAAGAAAGCGATGATTGTCCCTGCATTTGAGACACTGCGATACCGACTCTCTTTCCCCAAGTCAAAAGCAGAGCTTCTATCAATGTTGGACATGGGGACCTTATTTACATTCAGGTGAGTGACCCTCTAGCAGTCATCTGCAGTTCCCAAAACACCTCTCTCCCAGGACACCCAGATGTCACTATAAAACAAAGAGAGATACTAATCCCAGTGTCCTTGGGACTCTTGCTATTCTTTCTCCCTGATGTTATTTACTTTGCTTTATACATGGATGGTAGGGACTGCATCCAGATGGAAAGAGGCTTGCTGGGGCAAGAAGCCACACATTTATGTTCATACCTTAAAAGGCATGACAAATTCCATTTAGCACCTTGTCACTATCTCTTAGCTCAGAATTCTGCCTTTGGTGTACATGGTGTACATGTTCTCTGGAAGAACAAAATTGATAAAATGAATATATATATATATATATTTAAAATGAATTTATTAGATTACCATATGCAATACAATCAGATTGGTCCAAGAATGGCTGTCTCTATTGGAGAAGCCAAGAATATAGTAGTTCCCCAGTAATCTTATGACAAGGACCTGGTAGATTCTTTCTCTTCAGTACACATTGAAAAGCTGAAGAAGTTGGTTCTAATACCACAGAAGGAGGTAGCAATGGCAGCAGCAATTGGATAGATGAATTTGTCAGCCACAGTGAAAACCAAATGAATAAAAAGCTTTCCTTCTCCCAGGTCTGGGTACTACCAGTAGGTAACCCCCACATTTAGGTAAGGTCTTCCATATTAATTAAGGCAATCAAGACAATCCCTATACAAACTCCCACAGGGCAAACCAATATGTACAATACCTCATTGAGACCCTCCCCTTTTCCTTACTCTCTCTCCCTCTCCCCTTCCCAAACCTACCCCCACACCCAAGCTTCCAAATTTTGCCTGGCATTCTTGTCTGCTTCCGATTTCCAGGAAATCTATATATGTTTTCCTTTGGGTTCACCTTATTACTTAGCTTTCCTAGGATCATGAACTATGGGTTCAATGTCCTTTGTTTATGGCTCACTAATGAGTGAGAATATACCATATTCTGATATGGTATATTGAGTCTGGATTAACTCACTCAGGATAATGTTTTCTTTTTCTTTTTTTTATTACAAGAAAATTTTACATTTACTCCCCTTGTTACCAGCTCTCCCGCTCCCCCCCTACCCCACCGCCCTCCCCCTGCTTCCTTAAGATGGGGCAGGATACCCTGCCCTATGGGAAGCCCAAGGCCCTCCC
>JAQHUG010000067.1:6536613-6554138 GCA_028555095.1 Dicrostonyx torquatus | reverse complement strand
CTCCATTTCAGTTTTCAGGTCTTGAACTGTTTCCTTTACCTGTTTGATTGCTTTTTCTTGGCTTTCTAGGGTATCTTTCATTTCTTCTAACTTTTTGTTAGTCTTCTCAGCTCCTTCTTTAAAGAAGTTTTTCACCTCTTCTTTAATGGTCTCTATCACTTTCGTAAAGCTATGTGTAAAGTCAATTTCTTCTACTTCTTCTGTATTAGTTTGCTCAGATCTTCTCTTTGCATAATTGCTGGATTCTGATGTTGTTATGTTGCTTTTCAAGTTGTTAGAGGAACTCTTGGATTGGCGCCTGCCCATCTCTTCCTCTCCTGGTGGATCAACTAGTAGTAGATAGTGGTCACTTGCTCTGGTCCACTCTGTCGGAAGGATCTGAAGTAGTGGTGCTCATCAAGGACCAGTTGCCATCCAAGGGGCGGGCTTCTCTGCTGGAGCCCTGTAGGTTTATACTGGACCCACCCTCGTCCAAGGCCACAGCCCTGAAGCAGGCCAAGTTCAGCGGGGGACCCAGGCCCCCATCAAAGGGGAGCGTTGCCCAGGGACACTCTGGGGTGTGGAACACAGAAAAGCCGGGGGAGGGAGAAAGGGAGCCTCCCAATCGAGTAGAGCGCCTAGGGGGCTAGGACTTGGTCTTACCACTCCAGTTGGGCAGATCTAAAGCCGTGGCACTCACCAAGGACCAGCCGCCATCAAAAGCTAAAGTCGATTTCTTCTATTTCTTCTGGGTTAGAGTGTTCAAGTCTTCCTGTTGCATGTTCACTGGATTCTGATTTTTATCATTTTGCTTTTTAGGTTGTTGGAGAAATTATTGCTTTGGCAACTACCCATCTCTTCCTATAAATGAGGCCAGGAGAGTCTTGGCTTCTTGGTCCTATCTTTGCTGTGGCTTACTGTGTACTTGGGAGTTTTTATCGGTCTGCCCTCTCTTAGGTCTCCTCAGCACTGGAGCTGGCTCTCAGATCCCCTCTGCCCTGAAGCAGGCTGTGCTGGGGGATCTAAGGACCCTGCAGATGAAAAAGAGTACTTGGGGGCAAGGTGGAATGGGGTAAAGAAAGCCACAGCCGGGAACACACCCAGCTGGATAGCCAGAAAATTTTAGGGAACTGGAGCAAGTTCCCTAGGACTAGCCAACCAGGCTGCCACTCACACACCATTCTGGATCTCCTCAGCACAAGAGCAGGGCCTCTTCCTAGGCTCCAAGGACCTCACAGACAAAAGGGCAGGCTTGGGGGTCAGGGTGATGTGGTACGAAGAAGTCCCAGCAGCAGGGACACTCATCACTGACTCCCCAGACCCCTCAACCCCTAAGCAAGCTGAGTTGGTAGATCCAAGGACCCAGCAGATGAAAAGTAGTTCCTGGGGGCAAGATTTGATGGGGTAGAGGAAGGCAGTAGCTGGGAATTTGTCCAGCTGGATGGCCAGAAAAGTTTAGGGAATTGGAGGGGTCCTGGACCCGTTTCCTGGTACCATCTGGCTGGGCCGCCACTCACTCACCACTCCAGATCTCAGCACAGGAGCAGGGCCTCTTGCTGCGCTCCAAGGACCTCACAGGCAAAAGGGTTGGCCCCAAAGCCCTATTAAGGTTTTTCATTGTTCAGGGTCCACTCTTCCTAAATGGCAGAACAGGGATTTGAACCCTAGTCCAGAGCAACTGCTTGGAACCTCATATAAATTCTCAGTCATCACATATGCTGTTCCTGTTCTGCTAAGGCATCAGGTATCAAAGCTGCCTTTCAGCAAATTCTCAGAAAATCATCTGCTTATATCCTAATTTTTAGATTAGACCTGTGATTGACATCTCACAATATTCTTTCCATGCTCCATTAAAATACCAGTTTCTTTGTCTTTCCTTTCCTTCCTTCCCACCTTCCCTCTCTCTCTCTCTCTCTCTCTCTCTCTCTCTCTCTCTCTCTCTCTCTCTCTCTCTCTCTCTCTCTCTCTCATCTGACTTTAGTGAAAATCGCTGCATTGATGAAACTGAAGCTTAAGTCACTGCCTTTTCCTAGCCTGTTCATCCTACCCAGCAACACATTGAATTTGCTGTATGGTTTAATCATAGTCTAGCAGAAGTCCATCCTCTTTGATGAAACAAAGACTTAGGGAAGAGTTTTAGTCCTGCCCCTTGTTGACAGAGACTGACTGCCCTTTTGATTTCCAGCCCCCTGAACCCAAATAATCACAAAGAAACTATATTAATTACAACATTGTTTGACCAATGACTTAGGCATATTCCTACCTAGCCTTTATATCTTAAATTAACCTATTTCTATTAATCTGTATAGCACCACGAGACTGTGGTTTACTTGTAAGGTTCTGGCATCTTTCTCCTTTGGTAGCTACATGGTGTCTTCCTGACTCTGCCTACCTTCTATATATTTCTATTCACATTTCCTGCCTGACTTTACTCTCCTAAGCCTTTGGCCAAAACAGCTTTATTTGTTAAGCAATAAAAGCAACACATATAAAGAAGTACATCCCACATCAGCCACTGCAATGCCACCTGCCTTGGGGTATTTACTCTCAGCCATGCTAGCTTTACAGGGATGTTTCTAGATTAGAGAAATGAGTTATCTGTATTCCGCTCTCCTACAAATAAGCTTTTGGATCTCACCCTTACTTTCATTTCACAAAGCTTTTCCATCTATCCCTGGTGTCAAAGTTAGGGTTTCTATTGCTGTGACAAAACATCATCACAAAAGGTAAGTTGAGGAGGAAAATGTTTATTTGGCTTACACTTCAACATTGCTATTTATCACTGAAGGAAGTTGAGACAAGAACTCAAACGAGGCAGGATCCTGGAGGTAGAAGCTGCTGCAGAGGTCGTAAGGGGGTACTTCTTAGTGGCTTGCTTACCATGACTTTCTCAGCCTACTTTCTTATAGAACCCAGCCTCACCAGCCCAGTGATGGCACCACCCTCAAAGGGTTGGACCCTCCCGCATTGATCACTAATTGAGAAAATTCCTTACATCTGGATCTTAGGGAGGCATTTCCTCATCTGAGGCTCCTTCCTCTCTTATAAGTCTAGCTTGTGTCACATTGACACACAAAACTAACCAGTACACTGGGGTACCATCTTTTATAACCCCTTTCTGATTTTGTTGCCCCTACTTTATTTCACTCCCTGCATCTACCTTCCCCACAACTTGCAGTGACAAAGTCCTACCCACTCACTGGTCTACCTCTAAGACACCTCTCAAATTCTATATTATCCATCCACTCTTTCACAGTGCACTCTCTCACATCATGAAACTGGACACACAGGTGAAAACAGAGCATCAATCTAGTGATATGAAAGGAAAGAGCCTTGGATCTTAGAGCTGAAAGGAAATCTTTTGAGATAAGTTGGGAACTTAAGAAGGAATGTGGTAAATTCAGGGACATAGAGTGCAAACAGAGTCCTAATCAGCCTCAAAACCCTGATATTTCTCCTCTTGTAAGAGTGTTGAGGACAGTGGCACTGAAGCTGGCCTTAGGGCTAGGCTATCTGGGCTTCATTACTATTTGCAACCCAACATTGGATACATTTTTAGAATTTAAAACAATATGTGTCTACAGCATTTAAAATAATCCCAAAGCATAGTAAATTTGTAACTAATACAATTTTCTGATTGTCATGTGGTTATTTCTCATCGCCAGATAGCAAATACCATAAACACAACACTGTAAAGCAGTGAAGACTCAACCTCACTGTCTGTCAGCTTGTACCAAGTAGCCAACTCTCTGCCCAGGGTATCACTGGATGGAAAGCAGATGTCTGAAGAAATACAGGTCTCCTCCAATGCCACATGCTCCTCTTTCTATTGGTTCATAGTGATAGGGTTTCTTCCCTTGCTACCACAGGGTAAGGTCTCCTCTTTACTAGCTTTTGGATGTATACCTCATTAGCTCCTAGCTCCTTGCTTTTCATACCCTGACTTCATAAAGAGCTCACAACATGATTCTTTCCTTCCTTCCATATCTGAAGGATCATGAGTCATATCAGACCTACCTAGGCAATCTCAATTTTTGTTAGTACAGAGGCACCTGCTTAATAAAATTATATCTATAAGAATCCACTCTTGCCACAGAATATAATATAACCAGAGGGTATCCTACTCATAAGCTCTGCCCCATCTTTGAAGATCAAGCAGGATCACCAAACCACCAGGGGTCCCTGGTGGGAATTATCAGATATAGATTCCATGGTGCCAAGTGCATGGAAGTTCACTTACATTTCTATGAAGTCTTTTCTTTAGTGACAAATAACCCTGAGAAACTGCATTAATTCCCTGGGGATCCTGTAACAAAACACTACAAAATAGGTGGCTTAAGACAACAGTTGATTATTATTTAACAATTTTTTGAGTCAGAAGTTAAAATTAAAATTCCTAATAGGTCTGTGGTTTTCCAAAGCTCTAGGAAAGACACCTTCATTGTTTCTTTCTGCCTTTTTGCTGGTGATTGCCAGCAATCCTTGATACTCCTTTTGTCTTGATGGATCTGTCATTCTAAGCTCTGTTTGCATCTGCACATTAGTCTCACTCTGTGTGTCCAAATGTCCATCTCATAAAGGGACATAATATTAAGTCCCACCCTAATTTTAACTTAATTGTGCCTGTAAAGGCCCTGTTTCCTGTTAAAAGTTTGAACTTGAATGGGGGTTTTGCAGGGACATGGTGCATCCCACTTAAAAAAAAACATATCAAAATGCATTTCTTCTTCCTCCACATCACCAGGGTAGGGAAAAGCTCAGCTTCCATCCCTTCATTCATTGGCTCTTCTACATATTTCCCAGGTATCACGTCTGGACTAAAGGCCATGCACCCACAAACTTTGCCAAGTGGCGGACTGCCACCATGCCTTACCGGGTTGAGTGGGAGGCTGATTTTGAGCCATATGTTGTTGTGAAACGAGACTGCCCTGAGTACGATCGAAGATTTGTGGGCTTTGGCTGGAACAAAGTGGCTCACATAATGGAACTGGATGCACAGGTAGGAACAGAGCACCTTACTTGTATTATTCAGGGAAGGAGACAGGTACAGATACTAGAACTGAAAGAGAACCTTGGAGGTAAGAAGATTAAAAACAAACTTCAGAGGAACAGGATGTGTTCAGGGACTAAAAATGAGAACATGAATCTGATTTTCTTGGCTTTAAACTTTTGTTCTTGCTTCTCTCTGTGCATGAGAATTGGGTTCCTGGCCAGGATTAGGCAAATGTGAATCTCCTGTCATGTATCATCTTACCCCTCCATCCAGTAAGGAACGCAAGCACAGGATGACTAGTCATGACTTGGCCTTTTCAAATTGTATAATTGTGTCACTGTAAATAGCACAAAACATGCCACTAAAATGTGGTTAATTATTCCACCCTTCAATTAAAACAGCAATGACTTTTAGACTGTGTTTAATCTTGAAAGTCTTCAGTCATTCATACAATACTTAACAAGCATATACTTCAGAAGAAGTCTGCAGAATTTAAATAGGTGAAGCCTGGGTACTACACACTTTCTGCAAAAGACCAGATGGTGTGTGGAGATTGTGGGACCTGCATATCTACCTTGCACCTGCTCAGATCAAGAATTGTTTTTCCTCCATAGATGGCCTCTAAATAAATGTGCATGGCTGGATTTCAGTACAGCTTCAGACAGCTACCAGAAAGGCTGTAGTTTGTCAACCCCTGTATTGAACAAAGAGGTGCACAACTGCTCTGGTTAAGTTAGGGGGATACTTGGATCCCTTGAACCCTACTATTCATACTCTTCTTCGGGCTCCTCCTTTTTGCCACAGTGTTAATATTTCTCAGCAAGAGCACTCCAAAATCTGGGAACACTAAGTTAGATTAGATGTTCACTGATGGCTATCCATGAAACACATGTTCCATTGAGTCTGAGCCATGCTAGGTGACTAAGAACCATTTCTGTTGGGAGAAGGTTGTGGAATAGTGTCCACATTAAACAAAACAAAACATGATATCCATCCATTGATACACATGTCATGACCAACATAACTGTTTACAGCCCATGAGCCTTGGCCTGCCTGTGCAGTTACCAGATAGAACAGTGGTATTTCTGGGACCAGAAATGTTGTGTAGAGAATGTTTAAAGAAAAGTTCGTTTTTCCCATCACCAAGGCCTTGTTTGCCTTTGTTTTAGACTCTTTCACAGTGCTTTTGCAAATGAGCCATATACTTTCCTTTATTTGCCTATGGCATTTATAAAACACAATTTTACCCATTCCAGGGAATTAAGAAAGTGAAATACTCATAATCATCCCTCAATATAGATTTTCTCACTCTCACTTTGTAGATGAGCAAACCAAAGTTTAGATGACTCCTATATTTTGTACAAGTTCATGGTCATGGTCCTGAAGCAAGTTACTCTGTAGCTTATTCTCCAGTCCCTTGATTCAAAGTCACATATGATCCAATGCTCTTGCAAAATCTCTCATTACCTTGTCTTCCTCATTCCAGGAGTATGAGTTCATCGTGTTGCCCAATGCCTACATGATCCACATGCCCCATGCCCCCAGTTTCGACATCACTAAGTTCCGTTCCAACAAGCAATACCGCATATGTCTCAAAACCCTGAAGGAAGAATTTCAACAAGACATGTCCCGACGCTATGGCTTTGCTGCCCTGAAATATCTCACGGCGGAGAACAACAGCTAGCACTATGAAGACCACCACTAGGGAGAGACATACCACAGAGGAAGTGCCACTTGCTGCCTGGGGCCCAGCCATTGAAGACAAACTCTATCACTGCTTTTCTTTGGTTTGTTTCTTTGACCCCTGAAAGCTGCTCTTTTCTAAGATCTTGGACAGTGACCCAGTCCACTACCATGATGTGTTTCCAGAATGGGTCATAGAAGTGTGGAAGCAAATAAAGAGTAAACAACTTACCACAAAATCACAGACCAAGTCAGGATTTCTGGATGCTCTCATTAATTTTTAATAATTATGGTTCAAATCCTAGCTGTAGAGAAAGAAGTGACTATTCTACGGGTTAATCACTCCTGTAGAAATAAGAGCAAGCTACTTCTTCCTAGGAAGGGAACTTTATTTCCCCTACCACCTAGCTAGGTACCCAAGTGGAGAGCAAGCCAAGGATCCCAGTTACCATCTGGAGACCTGCATAGGGACATTATATATGCAGGGACCTGGAAGTAGGATGAATTGATTCTTTATTATCAATGTCTCTCTTGTTTTGAGTTGTTTGAATTTGTGAATATTATTCATTTTGATCTAGGATTCCAAGCTAAAACAATTATCTAATCTTTAAAGCTCTAAAAGAAAAATCAGCTCCCTCAGTTAACAGTGGCCCGGCTAAGATGAGCCTCCTCAGAGAATGTTCACATATGGACAGCTTCCTTCAGAATGAACACTGAGACCCCCTGATGCTGAATTACCACTCTCAAGACCCAGGGCTATGACAGGAACTACAGAAAAATGAAGCCAACACTGTATACAAGTCACATTCTTCTATGGACAGTGACTAAGTCATAAGGAAAGGGCTTCAAGGAACTACTTCAGTACTCACAGAAGGTATGATTCCTCTCTCAGGCCTTTAGAAGAACTTAATAGTTCACAGTAACCCAGTCTGAAGACTTGTGTGACCACATGAAAGCCACTGGAAGAAAGGAGTCAGGCACTTCCCTTTTGGAAGCACGGGAGTTAGTGACCTTAGTTTCCCTCAGGACTTGTCCTGGGGTTGGTCAGCGCCTCTTCGCTTCACAGATGGAAGAAACACTGAACTTTTTACTCATTACCTTTACTCTTCACTATTAATGTGTTTCCATTGATGAGAACAAGAATTAATGGCCTATCCATTGCTGGGCCATTTGTATTGAGTTGCCATGTGAGTAGTGAAAGCTGCATTCAATAAACAAAAGTATGGACTATTTCTTCCTCATCTCCCTCCCACTCTTGAAAGAAGCCCCATGATATACTTGATCTAGAGGGCAAAGTCAATTCCATGCACAGCACCTCACACTCTGTTATCCCATCTCATCTTTCTCCTTGTTTGAAATATTACATTTTTTCTCTATGTTCAAAGTTAGATCTTACTTTTTCCTCTAACCCTCAACTCATTTCAAAATTTCCATTTGCATCTGTAGTGGTGATGTTTTATTCTAAGTATGCAAATCGTGGAGATCAGAAGTAAATTGAATAGCCAACTCTTAGGTCTCTCTTTTTCCCTGGAGCCCCAACAGTCCAGCCAGTGAGACCACTACATTCAGTGTGTTCAATGGTGTTTCCCCTATATTTGTACAAAATGAAGAAAATTGTAATTAGAATTATCACATAGACACAGATAAGTTTGTTTCTTGGTTAGTTACTTAACTTGTTACTGTGTTAAAATATTTGACAATAGTGTTTATTTTGGTTCAGAGTTTGAGAATGCAGCCCAGCATGACAGGGAAGACATGTCAGCAGGGACTTGAAGTCACTGATCACATTGTGCCTGTAGTCAGGAAGCAAAGAGAGATGAGCATCAGCACTCAACTTACTTTCTCCTTTTTCTTTAGTCAAGGACCCCATCCAATGGGATGATGCTACCCACACTTAGGGTGGGATTTCTCACTTCTGTTAACCTAGATAATCTCACTCAGACATGTTTAGAGGTTTGTTTCTTGGGTGATTCTCCTAGTTGATTCTAGATCAACTTGACAGTATTATCTATCACATTATACATACATACATATATATATTATATATATAATACAGACACTCATATATATAAAGGAAGCATCTGTGTGTATAACATATATGCAAGATTTATCTTTACCAAAATAATGAATGAACACTATAAAAAGAAAAAGAAAACATGACAAAAAGGTGTTCAAAGCTATGGTAAGTTCAGTTTCTTCACTAATGATGCTGCATCCAGCTACCACAGGCTCACAGAATTGACTGTGTGTCTCTCTCCAGTTGCCATATTCAGTGACCTCCCCAAAATATTGACTGTTAAATATTTACCTTTAGCACTCGCTGCCTTTTTCCTTCTCCCACCCCCACCACATGCACGTATACACATACCCAAAGGTACACATAAATTCTGCTGCTTTTCCCTAGATTAGCCACTGCTAGTAGTAGGTTGATTTGAAGTAATCATTTCCAGCTACTTGAGCCAAGCTTAGCATTAGTTGGCAACCCTGGTTCTCAGCATTAAACATCAAAGTTTAATTCCCTAAGGCTTTTCTTTAAACATTTATTTTGGCACATGAATCAGGTCCAGACACCTTGTTTTCATTTGCATGTTCATAGGAAAAACTAATGCCCATATAATTTACTAGCCAAGCAAGGTTACTTCCAAGAATGAAAGGAAATGCTAACTACTTTGATATAATACCCATAAACTGGTAAAAGATGAAACTGCATGTGCATAGAATATATTAAAGCCAGAATCTGACACTCCATACCATCATGAGGAACATCCTCTTTCCTCAAATATGACTGACTGACACTGTCATCTAGTTCCACGTAAAAATAGAGCTCAAAAGTTGTCTAATTCAACCAAATTCAACCCAAAAGTTGGCAACGAGTGGAAGTTGAAGTATGTGGTGCCAACAGCATGAGTTCACAGTAGGTGCCTCTGTAGGTGCACAGGCCTATATGTGGGAAATAGCCATTTGAGCCAAGGTAATTGCCAAGGATGGTGATTCCTTTGTATCAGCTTCCTGGAATCAAACTTTGGAATGGATTGTGCTGGTGTCATGCCAATAGGCTTGACTTTCAGTTGACAGGAAGGGCAGGCTCTCTCATTGGCTCCAAAATGTTCAGTATCCAGGATAATTGCTTTTAAATAATAACCAACTGTGTTCAAGAGCCTTTAGTAGCATATATTAGCTCACTGAGTAGTTGGAGCAAAGCTTCATGCTGGACATTGCTGATTATCAGTGAGGAGACAGTGTATACTCAAATTAAAACTTCTTAATTCTCATGATCCAAATATCACAAAATCAGGTTTGAAACTCAATCCTAGCTATTATTTAATCCAAAACCACATAACCTACAATACTGCTGTTGTCTCCCTCAATAAAAAGCAGCTAAATAAATATGGACTAGGAAAAGAGGGTAATTTGAACCTGCTAGTGAAAATTATTAACCTTCCTTCTTCAGTATCCATTCAGTAACACAATGCCTGAACATCAGGCATTCCACCATTCTTCAAAGCTAGCTGTACCAATGGACCTCATGAAACTCATGCGAACTAGACCTGGTCTGTCTGTACTTATATGCAAAGAGGGGTTCAACTTTAGGGAACAGAAACTTATGCCCTAAATGGATTTGGCCATTGATTTGTTCTGACATATTTAAGTGGTCTTGATTGGCACCATAATTTACAAGATAAATGAATGCCATCAGTTCTGGAAAAGAATTTCCCCATAGGATGCATAATTAATTTAGTTGCTTCACTACTGGACAGTGAAAGTGGTTGTTAAAGTTCTTCATTCATGGGGATGGATTTATTGAATTGAAAGTCTTCATGGGGTTGTTTCATATGGCTATCGACCACACTGAATACCATAGGCAATAGTAAGTCAGGAACTGTGAAGCAGGGGAAAATAAATAAACTGAGTGATAGAAATGTTTTCTCTTTTTTTTTCCTTTTTTAAATTTTTTATTTTTTTCATTCAAAAATTTACACTTTCTCCCCTTATACCAGTCCCCCCCTCCTGCTCACCCACTACCCCACCTCCCTCCCCCTGCTTCCTTAAGAGAGGGCAGGGTACCCTGCCCTGTGGAAAGTCCAAGGCCCTCCCNGGGGATTTTTTTTTGTTCCAGCCTATTCAGTGTTCTGTATGCTTCTTGAACCTTCATAGGAATGTCCTTCTTTAGGTTGGGAAAGTTTTCTTCTATAATTTTGTTGAATATATTTTCTGGGCCTTTGAGCTGGAATTCTTCTCCTGTTTCTACCCCTATTATTCTTAGGCTTGGTCTTTTCACGGTGTTCCAGATTTCCTGGATGTTTTGTGTTACGAATTTGTTGGATTTGTTGTTTTCTTCCATCAGTGAGTTTATTCTCTCTATCGTATCTTCAATGTCTGAGATTCTTTCTTACATCTCTTGTATTCTGTTGGTTATACTTGTCTCTGCAGTTCCTGTAGGTTTTTCCAGCTTTTCCATATCAAGCCATCTCTAGGTTTTTGTTTTCTTCATTGCTTCCATTTCAGTTTTCAGGTCTTGAACTGTTTCCTTCATCTTTTTGATTGCATTTTATTGTCACTGGTTTTCTGTATGGATCCCTGAGAAAAGGTCTTTGAGGCTGATCTCTGAGGACAAGCATTCAAGAAAGGGATAAAAGGAAAGATGGAACAGTGAGAGGAAAAGTTGAGTTCCAGACACAGAAACATTAGAAATTGTAAGGCACACTACTGTAGGTAGAGACATGGCTCTATGGTCAAGATCACATACTACTCTTGCAGAGGATCTGAGTTCTGTTTCCAGTAAGGCAGCTTGTCACTCAATTTCCAGGGAATCAGTTTCCTCTTCTATCCTCTGTGGGTATATGCATTTTTGTGTCTACTCATACACATACAGACAGACAATTTAAACATGCACACATATGTATATGTTGCAGTGTAATGACATGGAGACAATGCCAGCTGCCTTCTGTGTATTCATTACAGCTCTTCCCAAGGTTGAATTCCTCTATACTTTGAGCTCTTCATAGACATCATTCTATCTGCTTCACAAAAGAGGGTTATGGTTAATGTAAGTGCCAGTACAGTTACAATGCTATTGGGTAGCCTTTGTATTCTGGAGCAAGAGGTAGAATTCAAAACCAGGGGACAATACTTTGTGGGATTACCATCATTTGGAGATGTCAGAGTAGGTGTTGTTTTCAGCAGTCTGAAAGCATGTAATTGCAATTCAAATGAGGCAATTGCATAAGTAATTGAAATTAATCAGAATACATTCTGTTATTATTGAATCAAGACTGAAGTGTGTGTAAAGGGTTCAGATCCATGGACATATACACATCACAGTCATGCAATAATGCACCCACAAGAGAGAGAAAGAGAGAGAGAGAGAGAGAGAGAGAGAGAGAGAGAGAGAGAGAGAGAGATTTAACCACATATCAGTCATGTTCTTGAAAAAATAAGAATTTGGCTGGCCAGGTTACCAGGAAAGAATGCTATAGCAAAGAACTGAAGGGATTGTTTTAAGATGTTTCACAGATATGCATAGAAATGGAATATACCTACTCTATTCTTTATCTTTAATATCAGTTGTCCTACAACTAATTAAAGAGAAATAATTGATTCCTTTATATCTGCCTCTGGTTCTAAATTCTCCCTGCTCTTAATTCTTTTTCTCACCATCCTCTACCCCAACCACCTAAAAGGAATGCCCTTTGCTTTAGCACCTGCTTTCACAAACACTCCTTGCCTTTGTACAAACTCAAAGCTGCATCTTCTGCTCTGACAGCATCAAGTGTGTCTTCTTCAGAACATCCCTTACAGATAAGCTTCATATTTACTAGGAACCCAGTGAGAATAAGAAACATATTTTCTTCAGGTATCTTCTGATCTTAACATGTAGTAGTTACTACGTAGATGTTGGTTAAGTTCATACATGATGGGTGGAGAAATTGGGCCCTTAAAAGAAATCTCACACTGGCTCAAAATTGAGAGATAGATCATTATTTATTTGGGGGAAAACTTACAAAACCAGAGTTCTTTGTCAGAATGATGGATGGAATGAGATCCAAGAACAATCTGACTAGCCATGCAAAAACCAGGCGGACCAGGGAGAGGGGCCAGACACACTTCTGCATCCGGTTAAATAGTCTATGAGGTCATGCCCCAGTAGGCAGGTAGTTACTAGCTGTAAACCTTCCCACAGCACTTCCCCCTTTTGCTTAAATGAAAGAGTTTTTAGTACACAAAATTATATACAATAAGAATAAATATTTTATTCTAACTAGAGGAAAGTAACTACACTTATCTAGTCTTCAACCACATTTAAGATCTGACAAGGGAAATAATGTTACCTGAGTAATTAGGAAGTGCAGTCAAACAACTTCCAAAACATGCAGCAAATCACAGAGACAACTGGCTACCTGGGCAATCACCCAAAGTCACATTTGCAACGTTGAAGCAAACAACTTTGGCTAAGGCCTAGAATAATTGAAAGATTTTTTTTATTGTTAAAAGAAAAATTTATATTTACTCCTCTTGTCCCGGGCCCTCCCGCTCCTCCATTAACCCACCTCCCTTCCCCTACTTACCTGATATGGGGCAGAACACCCTGCCCTGTGGAAAGCCCAAGGGCCTCCCCCCTCCATCTCAGCCTAAGAAGGAGTGCATCCATATAGAATAGGTTCCAAAAAGGCCAATATATGCAGAAGATATAGGTCCCTGTGCCAATATCTTTGGCTTATCTGTCAGTCCCCATTGGCAGCCACATTCAGAGAGTCCAGTTTGGTCATATGCTCTTTCAGTCCTGGTCCAGCTGGATTTGATGAGCTCCCAATAGATCAAGTGCAATNATTCAAGATGTCATTGTTTTTACCACTGAGTAGTATTCTAATGTGTATATATTCCACACTTTTTTGATCCATTCTTCCATTGAGGGGCACCTAGGTTGTTTCCAGGTTCTGGCTATTACAAATAATGCTGCTATGAACATAGTTGCAGAAATGCTTTTGTAGTATGGTTGTGCATCTCTTGGGTATATTCCCAAGAGTGGCGATCTTGTCTATTTTGATTTTTCAGTTGGATCTATATATGTTTTTCTAAGGGTTCACCTTGTTACTTAGCTTCTCTAGTATCATGAACTATAGGCTCAATATCCTTTGTTTATAGCTAGTATCCACTTATGAGTGAGTACATATCATATTCATCTTTTTGGGTCTGGGGTACCTCACTCAGGATGGTGTTTTTGAATTCCATCCATTTTCATGCAAGTTTCAAGATGTCATTGTTTTTTACTGCTGAGTAGTATTGTGTAAATGTGCCACATTTTCTTTATCCATTCTATAGTTGAGGGTCATCTAGGTTGTCTCCAGGTTCTGGCTATTACAAATGATGCTGATATGAACATAGTTGAACAAATGTTCTTGTAATATGATTGAGCATCACTTGGGTATATGCCCAAGAGTGGTATTGCTTGGATGCTGAGGTAGGTTGATTGTCTGAGAAACTACCATACTGATTTCCAGGTGTTTCTGCAAGTTTGCATTTCTGCTAGCAATATATGAGTGTTCCCCTTACTCCACATCCTCTCCAGCATAAGCTATCATTGGTATTTTTGATCTTAGCCATTCTGACAAGTAGAAGATGGTATTTCAGAGTTGTTTTGATATGCATTTTCCTGATGGCTAATATTTCCTTAAGTGTCTTTTGGCCATTTGAGATTCTTCTGTTGAAAATTCTCTGTTTAGTTCCGTACCCCATTTTTAATTGGATTATTTGGAATTTAGAGCTCTAATTTCTTGAGTTCTTTTTACATGTTGGAGATCGGTCTTTTGTCTGATGTGGGGTTGGCAAAGATCTTTTCCCATTCAGTAGCCTGCCTTTTTGTCTTATTGACTGTGTCCTTTGCTTTACAGAACCTTCTCAGTTTCAGAAGGTCCTATTTATGTTTGTTGCTCTCAGTGTCTGTATTACTGTCTCGGGGTTATATTTATGAAATGATCTCCTGTGCCCATGCATTGAAGGATACTTCCCACTTTCTCTTTGTCAGGTTCAGTGAGGTCAGATTTATATTGAGGTCTTTAATCCATTTGGACTTGAGTTTTGTGCATGGGGATACAAATAGATCTATTTTCATTCTTCTACATGTTTACATCATTTATGCCAGCACCATTTGTTGAAGATGCACTCTTTTTCCATTGTATGGTTTTAGCTTCTTTGTCAAAAATCAGGTGTTCATATTTAATTTTTAACAATTTAATTCCATTGTTCAACCTCTTTGTTTTTAGGTCAGCACCCAACTGTTTTCATTACTGTAGCTCTGTAATAGAGTTTGATGTCAGGGAGGATGGTTTATCCAGAAGTTCCTTTATTGTACAGGATTGTTTTTGGCTCTCCTAGGTTTTTTGTTTTTACATATGACATTGCTTATTGTTCTTTCAAGGTCTGTGAAGAATTGTGTTGGGATTTTAATGGGGATTGCATTGAATCTATAGATTGCTTCTGATAGGATAGCCATTTTTATTTTGTTGATCCTGCATATGCAAGGACATGGGAAATCTTTCCATTTTCTGGTATCTTCTTCAGTTTCTTTCTTCAAAGACTTAAAGTTCCTTTCAAATACATATGTTACCTGTGGCTATAAGATGTAAAAGATGATGTTTTTCTGATTTATTTCTCAGCTTCCTTATCATTTGTATATAGGAGGGCTACTGATTTTTTGAATTGATCTTGTATCCTGCCACATTACTGAAGTTATTTGCCAGCTATAGGAGTTCCCTGGTAGAGTTTTTTTTTGGGGGGGGGTCACTTTTATATCATCTGCAAATAATGAAAGTTGACTTCTTTTTATCAATTTGAATCCCCTTGTTCTCCTTTTTTTTGGTCTTTTTTGCTCTAGCCAAAACTTCAAGAACTATGTTGAATAGACATGGAGAGAGTGGACAGCCCAGTCTTGATCCCGATGTCATTGGAATCACTTTGAGTTTCTCTCCATTTAATTTGATGTTAGTTGTCAGCTTTCTGTATATTGCTTTTGTTATGTTTAGATATGTTCCTCATATCCATGATCTCTACAAGTCCTTTATCATGAAGGGGTGTTGAATTTTGTCAAATGCTATTCCAACATCTAATTAGATGATCATATTTTTTCTCATTTATTTATATGATGGATTACATTGATGCATTTTTGTATGTTAAACCATCCTTGCATCACTGGTTTGAAGCTGACTTAATGATGGTGGATGATTTTTTGATGTGTTCTTGGAATTGGTTTTCCAGTATTTTATTGAGTATTTTTGCATCCATGTTCATGAGTGAAAGTGGCATGTAATTCTCTTTCTTGGTTGAGTCTCTTGTGATTTTGGTATTAGGGTAACTTAGCCTTATAAAAAGAGTTTGGCAATGTTCCTTCTGTTTCTATTATGTGGAACAATTTGAGGAGTATATGTATTAGCTCTTCTTGGAAGTTCCAGTAGAATTTTTCACTAAAACCATCCAGCCCTGGCCTATTTTTGGTAGGGAGGCTTTTGATGACTTCTTCTATTTTCTTGCAGTTTATAGATTTAAATTATTCACTTTGTATTGATTTAATTTTGGTATATTGTATCTATCCAGAAAATTGTCCATTTTTTTTTACATTTTCCAATTTTGTGGAGTATAGGTTTTTGTAGTATGACCTAATGATTCTCTGAATATCCTTAGTGTCTGTTGTTATGTCCCCATTTTCATTTCCGATTTGGTTCATTTGGATGTTCTCCCTCTGCCTTTTCTTTAGTTGGGATAAGGGTTAGTTGTCTATCTTGTTGATTTTCTCAAAGAGCCAGCTGTTTGTTTCATTGATTATTTTTATTATTTTCTTTGTTTCCATTTTATTGACTGCAGCTCTCTATTTGATTACTTCGTGTCTTCCATTCCTTCTGGGTGAGTCTACTTCTTTTTCTTGTAGAGATTTTATGTGTGCTGTTAAGTCACTGACATAAGCTTTCTCCACTTTCTTTATGTGGGCTCTTAGTGCTATGAACTTTCCTTTTACCACTGCTTTCATAGTGTCCCATAGGTTTGGGTACATTGTGCCTTCATTTTTTATGTAATTCTAGGAAGGCTTTAATTTCGTTATTTCTTCCTTGACCCAGGGATGGTTTCATAGTTTACTGTTCAATTTTAATGAGTTTGTAGGTTTTCTGAGTGTAGTGTTATTGTTAAATTCTAGCTTTAAACCATAGTGATCTGATAAGATACAGAGGGTTACTCCAAATTTTTTGTATCTGTTGAGGTTTTCTTTGCTACTTAGTATGTGGTCAATTTTAGAGATGGTTCCATGAGGTGCTGAGAAGAAGGTATATTCTTTTATGTTTGGGTAGAATTTTTATAGATGTCTGTTAAGTCCATTTGAGTCATAGCATATGTTAATTCTCTTATTTCTCTGTAAAGTTTCTGTCTCGTTGACCTGCCCATTGGTGAGAGTGGAGTGTTGAAGTCTCCTACTATTAGTGTTTGGGATTTGATGTGTGGTTTGAGCTTAATAATGTTTCTTTTATTAGGGGCATAGATGTTCAGGACTGAGAATTCATCTTGATGAATTGTTCCTGTTATGAGTATAAAGTGTCCTTCTTCATCTCTTGTGGTTGATTTTTGTTAGATGTTCGGATAGCTACAGCTCAACCTTTCTGTGATGTAATGCCTGTCTTTTTTTGGCCTTTATTTATTTATTTTATATTTCTTTTATTATTATTATTACAAGAAAAATTTACATTACTCCCCTTGTTCCCGGCCCTCCTGCTCCCCCAATACCCCACCGCCCTCCCCATGCTTCCTTAAGATGGGGCAGGATACCCTGCCCTATGGGAAGCCCAAGGCCCTCCCCCCTCCATCTCTGCCTAAGAAGATGTGCATCCAT
>JAQHUG010000067.1:6507996-6530500 GCA_028555095.1 Dicrostonyx torquatus | reverse complement strand
TGGGACACAGCAAAGCTGGGGAAAGGGGAGAGGATGTCTCCTAATCGAGCAGAGAGGCTGGCGGCTAGAGTTGATCTTACCCTGAGTTGAGCCGGTGGATCTGAAGCTGTGGCACACACCAAGGACCCGCCGCCATGAAAAGGGCCGATCATATGGTTTTTTCTTTCAGTTTATTTATATGATGGATTACATTGATAGATTTTCATATGGTAAACCAGCACTGCATCTCTAGGATGAAGCCTACTTGATCATAATGGGTGATTTTTTTTTGACGTGTTCTTAGATTCGGCTTGCCAGTATTTTATTGAGGATTTTTGCATCGATGTTCATTAGTGAGATTGGTCTGTAATTCTCTTTCTTGGTGGAGTCTTTGTGTGGTTTTGGTATCAGAGTAACTGTGTCTTTATAAAAAGTTTGGCAATGACCCTTCTGTTTCTATCGTGTGAAACACATTAAGGAGTACAGGTATTAGCTCTTCCTGGAAGTTCTGGAAGAATTCTGGATTGAAATCATCTGGTCCCGAGCTTTTTTGGTTGGAAGGTTTTTGATGACGGGTTCTATTTTCTTGTGACTTATAGGTCTATTTAAATTATTCACCTAGTCTTTTTTTTTTTTTGGTTTTTCAAGACAGGGTTTCTTTGTGGCTTTGGAGCCTGCACTGGAAAGCTCTTGTAGACCAGGCTGGTCTCAAACTTACAAAGATCCACCTGCCTCTGCCTCCCGAGTGCTGGGATTAAAGGCAGGTGCCACCACCGCCCGGCTTATTCCCTGTTCTTGATTTAATTTTGGTATATGGTATTTATGTAAAAAGCTGTCCATTTCTTTTACATTTTCCAACCTTGTGGCATACAGGCTTTTGTAGTAAGACCTAATGATTCTCTGAATTTTCTCAGTGTCTGTTGTTATGTCCCCCTTTTCATTTCTGATCTTAATTTCCATGCTCTCTCTCTGCCTTTTGATTAGTTTGGATGGGGGTTTGTTGATCTTGTTGATTTTCTCAAGGAACCAGCTCTTTGTTTCATTGATTCTTTGGCTTGTTTTCTGTGTCTCTATTTTTTTTTATTTAACCCGTCATTTTGATTATTTCCAGTAGTCTACTCCTTCTGGGTTAGTCTGCTTCTTTTTTTTCCCCTAGATCTCTCAGGTGTGCTGTTAAGTTACTAATGTGTGCATTCTCTGTTTTCTTTATGTGGGCACTATGTGCTATGAACTTTCCTCTTAGTATTGCTTTTATAGTGTCTCATAGGTTGGGCTATGTTGTGTCTTTATTTTCCTTGAATTTAAGGAAGACTTTAATTTCTTTCTTTATTTCTTCCTTGACCCAGGAGTGGTTCAGTAGTTGACTGTTCAGTTTCCATGAGTTTGTAGGCTTTCTGGGGGTACAATTTTTGTTAAATTCTAACTTTACTCCCTGGTGATCTGATAAGACACAGGTGGTTACTACAATTTTTTTGTGTCTTTGGATGTTTGCTTTGTTACCGAGTATGTGATCAATTTTTGAGAAGGTCCCATGAGATGCTGAGAAGAAGGTATATTCTTTCCTGTTTGGGTGGAATGTTCTATAGATGTCTATTAAGTCCATTTGATTCATTACATCTGTTAGTTCTCATATATTTCTGCTAAGTTTCTGTCTGGTTGACATGTTTATTGGTGAAAGAGGAGTGTTGGGATCTCCTACTATCAGTGTGTGGGGGTTGATGTGTGCTTTGAGTTTCAGTAATGATTCTTTTACATATGTGGGTGCTTTTACATTAGGGGCACAGATGTTCAGGATTGATACTTCATCCTTATGGATTATTCCTGTTATGAATATAAACTGTCCCTCGCCATCTCTTCTGATTGATTTTAGTTTGAAATCAATTTTGTTAGATATTAGTATAGCCACACCCGCTTGTTTCTTAGAGCCATTTGATTGAAAAACCTTTTCCCATCACTTTAGTCTGAGATAATGTCTGTCTTTGTGGTTGATGTGTGTTTCATGTAAACAGCAGAATGTTGGATCCTGTTTTTGTATCAAGTCTCTTAACCTGTGCCTTTTTTTAGGTTGGTTGAGTCCATTGATATTAAGCGAGATTAATGACCAGTGGTTGTTAACTCCGGTTATTTTCTTTTTGGTGGTAATGTTTGTGTGTTTCCCTTCTTTGAGTTGTGCTGGTGGAAGGTTTTCAGATAGTTGTGCTACTGTGGGTGTTGTTGGTTTCCTTGGTTTGTGGTTTCCTTGTAGTACTTCTAGCTGGTTTTGTGGATATATACTGTTTAAATCTGTTTTTGTGCTGGAATATCTTGTTTTCTTCATCAATTGTGAATGCAAGCTTTGCTGGGTATAGCAGCCTGGGCTTGCATCCGTGGTTTGTTATTGTCTGCAGCACATCTATCCAAGACCTTCTGGCTTTCATGGTTTCCATTGAGAACTCAAGTGTAATTCTGATAGGTTTACCTTTATATGTTACTTGGCCTTTTTCCTTTGCAGCTCTTAATATTCTCTCTTTATTCTGTATGTTTTGTGCTTTGATTATTATATGGTGAGTGAATGGGTTTTTTTGATCAAGTCTATGTTGTGTTCTGTATGCTTCTTGTACCTTCATTAGAATATCCTTCTTTAGGTTGGGAAAGTTTTCTTCTATAATTTTGTTTAATATATTTTCTCGGCCTTTTAGCTGTAATTCTTCTCCTTCCTCTACCCCTATTTTTCTTATGTTTGGTCTTTTCATGGTGTCTCAGATGTTTTGTGTTACAAACTTGTTGGATTAGTTGTTTTCTTTGACCAATGAGTTTATTTTCTCTATCGTATCTTCAGCGTCTGAGATTCTTTTTTCTATCTATTGTATTCTTTTGGTTATACTTGTCTCTGTAATTCCTGTTTGTTTATCTAGCTTTTCCATATCCAGCCATCTATTGGTTTGTGTTTTCTTCATTGCCTCCACTCCAGTTTTCAAGTCTTGAACTGTTTCCTTTACCTGTTTGATTGCTTTTTCTTGGTTTTCTAGCGTATTTTTTGAGATATTTATTCATTTCTTCTAACTTGGTAGTCTTATCATCCCTTTCTTCAAACGAGTTTTTCATCTCTTCTTTAATGATCTCTATCACTTTCATAATGTTACGCTTAAAATCGATTTCTTCTACTTCTTCTGGAATAGGTGTTCAAGTCTTCTTGTTGTGTGATCACTGGATTCTTGTGTTGTCATGATGTGTTTCAAATTGTTGGAGAAATTCTTGCATTGTCGCCTCCCATCTCTTCCTTCAAATACAGCCAGGAGAGTCTTGGCATCTTGCTCCAATCTTTGCTCAGAGCAAGAACAGGGAATTCTGGTGGGCCAAGGACCCCCGCAGAGCTAAGGGCGAACTTGCAGTGGGAGTTCAGGGTTGTGTAGAACAAAGATGACCCTGCAGAAGGGGCTGGAAATGCCCTCACTCTGTTCCAGGGACCTTCTGGAAGTGCACGCTCACACTCACCCCTCTGGATCGCTGACCTCAGCACAGGAACAGGGACTCCTGGTGGGCAAAGGACCCACACAGAGGAAAGGGTTAACTTGCAGGGGGAGGTCAGGGTCATGTCCTTTAAGTTATTTAAATGCCATTTTCTACAGCTCTTTGAAGAGGTAGACGATTATCTATCTATACAGAATATAATCTCTATGTATCTAAAGTCTGTGATTTGTCTAACTATAAATGTGACAAACATATGACTATTCATTTATCTAGCCTATAGACTAAGACAATAAACAGCTGTATAATAAATGAGGACAAAATACTCCAAATGTAAACAATGTATAAGTATCTTGATCATAGGTAGAAATGTACACTGCAGTATGGTAAATATACATATATATCAACACATAAATAATATATAAGTATGTTAATCAGAGGTAGAAATGTATACTGCAATATGGTAAACATATATGTCAACACATAAAAATGTTTTAAACAGAGGTAGAAGCATGCATGCGTACAATATTCAATATAATTTAACTTTATATCAATATACAAGAATCTATACCAATGTAATTGTCTATAAAAATAACTAACAAATACCAATCTATCATCCCATCCATCATCCAATTTTACTTTTTTTTTTTAAAGATCCCTGAGCTTATAAAATTCCTCCCCCAACCCTCAACCATTATCAATTTTAATCAACCCCTAAGTGATGTCCCTAAGCCTGAGGACAAACTTTGCTGGGAGAGGGGACGTCATCTTCTAGAATTTCTTACAGCTGTCATGGGGGTGACATTCTTTCTAGGAGATCCTGTGAAAGTAAAATGATGGTTAAATTTCAAGATCAATGTCTGATGAGTTTGCAAATAGTCTCTGAGTATTTTGTGGAGGTCTGGACAGAACATTGTAAAAGATGTGCACCATTTCAGCTAACCAAGTTGGACAGTCTTGTGCAGCTGGTACACAAAGCAGGTCTTGTAGTAGTGATATCAGTATCATGACATCGTACCATGGAGTTGTTGCTTTGGGGCCCCATCTTCTTCCTGGAAACTTCAAAGATTACTGCAGGAAAATTCATTGTTCATTGTGGAAAATGTAAACATTATTTATATAGACATATACAGACATATATATTCAATGAAAGGCATGATAAAGATAAAAATGGATATGAAGAAAAGTAAAGATGTTTTCTAAGTTCACTTTTCTTTCTGTCCCATTTCATGGTTCCTGACATGAGACAGAAACTCTGGGTAGTTCTCTTAACAACAGGCTTGGAATTAGAGAGGGACCGAGACAGAGTCCAACTCCAAAACTCCAAAACTACCTCTCTCTCTCTCTCTCTCTCTCTCTCTCTCTCTCTCTCTCTCTCTCTGTGTATACATATACATATACATATATATATATACACACTGAATTTTTTACTTATAGAACATACTTAATTTTCTTGCTGATCCTTATTGGGTAGCAATTTTTTCCAACTGTCAGTATTCAAACATCCATGGCCCCTTGAATTTTTTGAAGATGAATGTTTTCCTTCAGAGATAAGAACAGAACCCTGCCCCTATTGTATATGTTTTTCTTACCACCTGTATGATTATCATCATTGTGGATTAGCTGTCATGTCTCTTTTCCAAGAGGTTTCTCCTCTTCAAACTGAACCTTTATTAATTTTGATGGTATCCACAAGTTTTCTTCTCCTATGGAAACAAGAGCAAATCGCCTTCCTCAATACATCACACCTCCTGGCTTCCATTGCAAGGTCAGCACATCCTTGAAATAAATTGGTGGATTTAATTCAGCAGACTTTTCCATTATCCAATGTCTTTCTGCTACTGTTGTCCCTTTCTCATTGGCATTAAGAAAATTCAAGGTTAATAAGGCATTATGTAATCTATTTCTAGGGGCATTTTCCACTCCTTTCTGCTATCCTTTATAGTTCAATTTGATCTTTCTATAACTGCTTGACCTGTAGGATTGTGTGATATACCTGTGACATGATTAATCTTATAATAAGGAAAAAAACATTTCATTTTCCTAGAGATATAAGCTGGACCATTATCTGTCTTTATTTGTGCAGGTATACCCATTATGGCCATAACTTCTAAAAAAATGTGTGATTACTGAATCAGCTTTTTCTGAGATTAAAAGCAGTTGCCCACTGAAAGCCTGAATAATTGTCAATGGTGTGATGTAAATATTTTAATTTTCCAAGTTCTGCAAAGTCGAACACATCCATCTGCAAGACTTCATTCCCTTGAGTACCCTTTGGGTTAGTCCCTGCAGGTAGTGGTGTTTGATTTTTAAAGAGCAAGTAGGGCTTTATAATCTCTGTAACTTGTTGCCATGTAATAGAAAACTTTTTCTTTAAACCTTTGCTATTGATGTGATGTTTTTATGAAATTCTGAAGCCTGCAAACATGCTTCCAATTAATAATTGATCAATTTCTGCATTACCTTGTGCTAGAGGACCTGGCAGACACCTATGGGATTGGATATGTGTTATGTACATAGGACAAAACCTATTCCTGATTATGTCTTGTCACTGGATAAACAATGAAGTCAATTCTGTATCATGTGGTATAAATTCAGCAGTTTCAATATGCAAGATAACTATTTTTGCATATTGTGAATCAGTGACTATATTAAGAGGTTCTTTAAAATCCCTTATCACCATAAGAATGGCATATAATTCTGCCTTCTGGACAGAATTATAAGGGCTTTGTTCCACCTTACTCAATTCTTTTGATTTGTGAACCTGCCTTCTCTGATTTATTAGCATCAGTATAAAATGTATGGGCTCCAGTTATTGGAGCATCACATACAATTCAAGGAAGAATCCAAGAAGTTCTCTTTATAAGGTTAAGTCTATCACTTTTGGGATAGTTGATATTAATTTCTCCCAAAAAATTAGCACAATCTCTTTGCCTGGTTCATTGTCTTCCCATAACTTTTTTTATTTCATCAGTAGTTAAAGGCACTATAATTTCTGCTGGATCTATACCTGCTAGTTGACAAAGTCTCAGTTTAGCTTTTATAATTAATAATTCAGAGACTTTTATAATTTATAATTCAAAGACTTTTTCCACATAAATTTTTAATTTTTACTTGGTTTATGTGGTAAAAAGATTCATTTTAAAATAGTATCTTCCCTCTGCATTAAAATTCCCGTAGGAGAAATTCTGGAAGGCAATATGACTAGAATAAAACTAAGATTTTGATTCACCCTATTCACATGTGCCTCCTGTTAAATTTCTTCAACCACTGTCAGTTCCTTTTCTTGTTAATTCTCTGGGACTATTCAAGTCTTTATCACCATCTAAGGCTTTGTTTAAATGAATTACTAGATCAGGTGTTATACCAACAGCTGGTCATAGACTGGAGATGTCTCCTAACAATCTTTAAAATCATTAAGAGTCCATAATCGGTCTCTCCTAATTTGTGCCTTTTTTGTTCTAATATTTTGTAAACATATTTTATAACCTAGGTAATAGACAGAATCTCCTTTCTGTACTTTTTCAGGAACAATCTGCAAACCCCATTTAGGCAAAACTATCTTTACTTTCTCAAACATTCTTTCTAAAGTATCTATGTTTGAATCAGATAGCAAAATATCATCCATGTAATGGTAAATTATAGACTTAGGAAATTGCTTACATATTATTTCCAATGGCTGACTTACAAAGTATTGACACAGGGTGGGGCTATTGATCATTCCATGTGGGAATATAGTCTACTGGTATATTTTAGTAGGCTGAGAATTATTATAAGTAGGCACTGTGAAGGTAAATTTTTCTCTATCCTTTTCTTGTAAAGGTGTAGTGAAGAAGCAATCCTTCAAATCAATAACTATAAGAGTCCATCCTTTTGGTAACAGAGAAGGCAGAGGAATTCCAGATTATAGAGGGCCCAAAGGTTGAATTACCTTGTTGACAGCTCTTAGATTTGTCACCATTCTCCATTTACCATATTTCTTTTTTACAAGACAGGAGAATTTCCAGGGTTAGTTGATCCCTCAATATGTTGAGCATCTAATAGTTCCTGTACCAATCATTCTAAAGCCTGCAATTTATCTTCAGGTAGAGGCCATTGCTTAACCCATATTGGCTTATCAGTTAGCCATCTTAAAGGTAAGGCTGTTGCTACCTCTAAAGGTTTGTTAGTTGCTTTCTGCTCTTGTACAGCCTGAATGGCTGGTGAATATAAATTTATTGCAATATCAGCTACATAATGGCCTCAGCTTTCCTCTCTGACCTTCTGACCCAATACTGTCAACACATCTCATGCTTTGTTTAACTTGAGATATGGTTCCTTGTAATTGAACATCTGCCTCTTGAAGAGGCCAATCTGGATGCCACGATTCTGGAGTAATGATACTTACATCCTCTCCTGTGTCTATCAAGCCAACAATCACAATTCCATTTATATGCACTCTTAGATTTGGTCTCTGATCATTTATAGAAATTTGCCAAAATATATGCTTCTTATTTCCTCTTTGAATTCCTGAATTATCCTCCAAATTTGAGCCATTATTTAGAACATTATGGCCTTGCACAGAAGGTCTAGAGTTTTTGATTTTCCTGGTGTGACATGTCCTCCATGGTTATTGAGAACACCTGGGCCACTTTGGGCTTGGGGGCCTGCAAGAGGCCCCTCAAGGAGTTTCCCAATGGTATCGGGTTGCCTTGTCTGTCTGTTGTTGATCCGCATTTATTGGTCCAATGTCATCCTTTACCACACCTCCTACAGATACCTGAAGGTCAAGGTTTCCTAGTCTTGCCATTCCCAGATGAGGTATTATTCCTAGAATTCCTTGCCTGCAATCCCTTTTCAGATGTCCTAATTTACCACAATTAAAACATTTGGCAGTTTGATGTCTCCTCATTGCTTTGGAAATCGCTTCTCCTACCCAAGATTCCTCATCATAGTTAAATGCCTCAAAATTCATCGTATGCTGAATCCATTCACCTATAGGTACTGAGTTAGACCTTAAAGGCCCAGTTATCTTTTTGCATTTTAAGTTTGCATTTTCAAAAGCCAGAGATTCAAGAATTATTTGTTTAGCTTCTGGGTCTGTTACTCCTCTTTGCAGAGCCTTAAGTAATCTTTGCAAAAAGTCATTATAGGGTTCTCTTTGTCCCTGCCTAACCCTGGTATATGATTTGATCCTTTTTTCTGATTGTTGTATCCCATCCCAAGCATTCAAGGCTGCTTTGTGTCATAGGGACAATACTTCATAGAAAAGAGCTTGGACCTGTGGATCAGCATATGGTTGTACACCAATAATTTGATCCTGGGAAACCTCCACACCTTTTGCTCTTTCTTGCTGTTCCATATGTTTGGATTCTTCTCTTAAATAAATTCCAAACATCAAGGAAGGTCCATCATCCAATACCACTAATACTAACTGACAGAAATCATGGGGTATAGCCCTGACATTAGAAGCCCAAGTCCTTATCATTTCCTTAACAAATGTAGAGTGCAAACCATAAGTAATGATGGTGTGTTTAATTTCCTTTAGACCATTCATTCCTATTGATGTCCATCTACCTTTTTTGGATCCCTTTGAGCCTTTAGAAGCTGACACTTTGTCAGAGTAAATTACAGGGTATGATGCTAAAACTGGGTAAACCAGTTCTGACAGCCAGTGGTGACATAGTATCCTGTCCTCCTTGTGCTTTCTTACCCTGCTTATTAGCTCCAATAATTTTCTTAATCATTTTAAATCTTTTATCATTGTCTCTCGTAAAGCCTGAATCTCCTGACCTGCAAATGCTTCTAATGATTTCCCTAAGGTATCAATTTTCTGGTCCCCATTATGCACCTGTGATTCCAAGGACTTAATGTTTCCCTTCAAAGATACCATCTCCTCCTTGAACTGTTTTTGGATATCGTGTAGATTGCCATCCTTGAGGTACATTCTGTCTGTTACCTTATCAAAACTTTGTGATAACTTCTGAATATCAAATTCAACAGCATGAACTCTTTCAGGTAACTTCTCTTGATAAGGAGTCAATTCTGCCTGTCATACCTGTTCAGATAACCTCTGACTTTCGATTGTATTAATCCTGTGAACTAATGCCATATTCTTCCTTAATGATATAATGTGGAGAAGAAAACTGAAACCTAAGAACTAGTAAAGTGAGGTACCTCCAGATTCACAGAGGCCTTGTGTAATGTTTTCCATTGTTGTAGTGAAATACACAGCAAAACTCCCATTGGAAACGAAATCAGTCATTTTACCTGTTAACGAGCAAATGGTGCTGTTTCCGAGTCACGACTGAAATCAATGTGCAATGGTGCCTTGACAGATCCTTTGTTAAAATCTGTCTTGGTACTTGTTAAGAAACTGGGGAAAAATGAGTCACTCCACAGATTAGATGTAGTCAAATCAAATCCATACACAGAGCAAGAAACCCAGAGTCCAGGGACAGGGAACAGAAACCCAGAAGCCGCAAACCAGCCCACCGTCCAGCAACAAAGAATCGCCTGGGGCGGGTTGCAGGTTGGTAAACAGTGGCCATCTGTGCTTTGGCTGCTACTTAAGTTCTGCAAACAGGGCTGTGGCGGTGCTCCATTGTGGCAGGAATTTTAAGGGGATTCCAGCCCATTTAGCGGCTCAGCAATCTGCAGAAGAGGCATGGAGTCTAAATCCACATTGGGGCACCAGGTGATAGGCAGAGAAATCAGATGCTTAAAAGAAATCTCACACTGGCTCGGAATTGAGAGACACCATTTTTTATTTGGGGGAAAACTTACAAAACCAGAATTCTCTGCTCGAACGGTGAATGGGATGAGATCCAAAACCAATCTGACTAGCCAAGTGGAAACCAGGGGGACCAGAGAGAGAGACCAGATGTGCTTCTGCATCCGGGTAAATAGTCTATGAGGCCACGCCCCAGTAGGCGGGTAGTTACTAGCCATAAACCTTCCTGCAGCACATACATAAATGAACAATCTCAGGCTCCCTCCCCAGACCATCTCTGCATGACTGGTCATTCTAGAGCAAATTGTCCTCTTCTCCTTGTCCCTTCTTTCAAATCTGTATATAATACAGGAGAGTTGATTAAGCTGATTTTCAGAACCCTGTGTGTTTCTTTGACATTAAAGGAGATTTTAAAGCGTTCTGTACCACACAAAAGGAAGTGGTATAGCTGACATTTCTTCTGGCAAAGAGAAAAAGGCTTAAGATTTACCCTGACATTTAAGAGGCTGAGACAGGAAGATTACTGTAAAATCTAAGTCAATCCAGACCAACCTTAGTACATGGGGAGGTATTTAGTCTTATTGAAACTTGACGCTTGATATGCTATGTTTTGTTGATATCCGAGTGAGGCCTACCTTTTCCTGAACAGAAGAAAAGAAGTGAATCGTGGGGGAGGACAAGGGTTAGGGGAGGGACAGAAAGGAGAGGAGGAAGGAGAAACTGTGGCCAGGATGCAAAATAAAATAAAACATTCAAAAGAAAGGGAACTATTCTCATTTTAGAGATGGGAAGAATGAAATTGATGAATTGGTGGTAGAACAGGAAGTTTGAGTTCTGGAATTTTACTGTGTGTGTGTCTGTCTGTTTTTCCATTCTTTTCATCACTCATTTCTAACAATTTTAACAGTCAATCAGTTTAAAAGAGTTGAAATTATGGATGGCTTATATATCAATGAAATCCATATAGATGCCTTTCATAACTTGCCGAGGCATCTCTTCTACCCTTCTCCAAGTGTACAAAGCCTCATGTAAAAGGTTTAAGGAGATGCAAACACAGCTCTAGGAGACTATTTCACTTGGAAAAACCACAGGTGATAAACAACCTATCTTGATTTGCTGATAGTTCCCTGCTCAGTTGCTGGAAGAACCAATGAGAGCTGCTATTCTTTACTTGGTTTTGGTCAATAAAGAACAATTGATTGGTTGTCTTCAGATGACAAGAAAATGAGAGAGGTCACTGAGGTGGGAAATGGTGTGGGGAAGGTCAAGTAAAAAAAAATCAAGCAAAAAGGAAAAAAATGTAGTTAACATAGGTGCTAATTCTGAAAACCAAACCAAACAAAAAACAATAACTACTCAAGGGACGTGTTCAGAATCCTAATAATGAAAGCTGACAGTACATGTAGATAGTCCTAATCAGAAATAAAAGAGACACTCTAAGAAGTCAATGTGGTTGAACTAATACAAAGCACTTATTAAATAAAGTACTTTTGAATGCAAGTACTGAATTCACTTTGGATAAATTAAAAGCATCACATAAAGAGGAAAGCATGTGAGGGATTTTTAAAAATAAACAGCAACAATAGTCCTGTTTCCAGAAGTAACAAACACTGACAATGAAAACATTTACATATTTTTTCTTTAAACTGGCACACATCCAGTTTTGGTTTTTCCAGAGTGGAGGCAAAATATTTGTGTTCCAGGGATAGAGTCACCATGGCCCAGCAATGCAGACTTAGGTTAACCCAAATTCCATATTTCCATGAGGAAGTAGTTTCATGAAGTTTTTAAAGTAACAGAACAAAGAAAGTCATAAGTCAAAATACCATTTAAATGCATTAAAAATAACATCAGAAAGGTGGTTCTAACAAAGTGGATAAATCTCAGCTATATTCCTCAGCCTTTTATTGGTGGAATCTAGGGTTTGTTAATATAATTTTAAAAGGTTTCATCTGTTAGTCATGGGATGTTAGGTACAATTCAGAGCTGAGTAAGGAATGGTTATTTCGGGAGCTATAGATAGTCCATGATAAATTACAATTGGACTCTGAAACTGCAACATTCCAACATCTCCAATCAGTTGATCCACAAACACAAGTTGTGAACAATCACAGGGCACACACAGGTCTGGACAGTGAACAACCACAATGTACACTGCATTTCAGAATAGAAAAAAACAGAGTGCACACTGAAGTTCGGGACAGTAAATGAGCACTGTGCACACTTCACTTAAGGACAGTGAGTAAGGAAGTACACCCTACATTTCAGGACAGTGAACAAACAGATTGTGTGTCAAGTTATGTTGTCTGAAGTTTCTGTCCTGCCCATTTCCCACAGTTGTTAAGTCCCAAAGAAATCACACAGAGGTCTACATTAATCATTACCTGATTCACCCATTAGCTCTGATTTCTTATTAACTCTTATAACTTACATTAGCCCATTATTCTTATATGTGTTAGTCACATGGCTGAGTACCTTTTTCAATGATGTAGTCACATCTTGCTTCTTCTGTATCTGGACAGGACTGCATAGGGAGCTTCCCTATTCCCAGAATTCTCCTTGACCCCCCTCTACTTCCTGTCTGGTTGTCCCACTTGTATTTCCTGCCTGGCTACTGGACAATCAGCATTTATTTAAAACATAATTATCAGAATATAGATAATTGTCCCACACCAAAATTAAGGAAAGTAAACAAGCAGAGATTATACTGCAGGTCAGAATACTGAGTATGAAGACTACAGATGTGTCAGGACATCAAAGAGGCACATTGCATACTACAATCCAAGACAGTGAAAAAGTACAGTACTCACTGAACTTCCACACAGTGAACAAGCGCAGTGCTTACATAGTTAAGGACATTGATTAAGCCCAATCCATACTGCAATTCATAAGAGTGAAAAAGTGCAGTGCACACTGCAGTTCAGGACAGTAGAGAATCACAGTGCACACTGCAGTTCAGGACAGCAAACTAGCACAATGCATACTGCAGTCAAGGACAGCAAACAAGCATACTGTACACTGCAGTTCAGGACAGTGTAATGCACTGTACATACAAAGAAAAGGAAAGTGAGATTACAGTGCACATATAGTTCATTACATTGAAGAAACTGAGTGTCCACTGTACTTCAAGACAGTGAATAAGCAGAGTGCACACTGCAGTATAGGGCAGTGAGGAATCTCAGTGCAGACTGAAGCTCGGGGGAGTTAAAAGCAGAGTGCATGCCAGTTTAAGGATAGTGAATAAGCACAGGGATCACTGCAGTTCAGTACAATGAACAAGCGGAATGCAAGTGCAGTTAAGGACAGTTAGCAAGCAGAGTAAACTCACAATTCAGGAGAATATACAAGCACATTGCACACTTCAGTTCTGGACAGCGAAAAAGCACAGTTACACTGAAGTCCAGTACAGTGAAGAAACACAGTGAGCACTGTGCTTCAGCACGCTGAACATGCACCTTATGCTTCAGAACAGTGAAATGTCACAGGGCACATGAGTTCAGGACAGCAAAAATGAGCAATGCACACATGGTTCAGGGCAGTGAAAAAGTAGACTGTCCACAGCACTTCAAGAAACTGAGCAAGCAGAGTGCCCACAAATAACTGACAGTGAACAAGGAGAGTGTGCACATGGTTCAAGACAGTGAACACTCAGTACAGTGCAGGGAAGGACACCGAGGAAGCACAGGGCCTGCTGCAGTTCAAGACCGTGAACAAGCAGAGGTCATGTGCAGTTGAGGACAGTGAGCAAGCAAAATGCATACACCGTGGAAGAGGGGTCACAGCTTCTTCATCCTGGCACCTAAAGGTCATTTCAGCAAAAATAAAGTCAACTATGCAAGAGGATGCACAGCTATCCCAACCAGACATGCCAGGGCCTAGCTGGCCTGAAGCTAGCTAGCTGTAGAAGATATGGGCACAATTTATCCAGGCTGTGACACCAGGAATTGGCCATCCCTGGGAAGGCCAACCATGGTAAAGGGGGCACAATACTGTATTGGCCCTGGGGAAGGCAGCGTGGATGAGGAGGCTTAGCTTTCTTGGGCTGGCACTGGGGAGACTGAAAGTAGAAGAGAGGGTGCACCTTCCCCAGCCTAGTATCCAAGGGCCAGCCTGTCAAAGGGGAAGTCATGGAAGAGAGGGCATAGTTTCCCTGTCTGTTGTGAGAGTGTGGGCACAACTTCCCTAGCCTGGCACTCTAGGGCCTGAACAGTCCTGGTGAAGCCAGCCTTGAAATATGTGGCACAGTTCCCATTCTAGCAGGTGAGGAAATGAGGGAATAGCTTTCCCAACCTGTCACCCAATGGCCTGGCAGGTACAGAGGTCACCTGTGGAAGAGGGGGCACAGCTACCCAGACAGTCAGCTCAGAAACCTGATGGCCCTGAGGAGGAGGCCACCCATTGAAGAGGGGACTAAGCTTCCTTGGTCAGTCTCACCAGGGGGCTCAGTTATCCTGCCCCAAGTTGTGGAAGAGTGGGCACATCTTGCCCATCCTGACGCCCAAGGGCCTTGTTAGCCCTGAGGAGGCCAACTGTGAAGGAGGGGGTGCAGTTCCACTGCCTGTCAGCCATGGACCTGTGAGCACAATTTCCCCAGTCTGACACCCCAGGGTCTGGTTCAACTGGAAATCTTTCCTGAATGGCCCTGGCAGGACTTCAGGAGGCCATTTTTGGAGGAGGGAGCACAACTTCTCTGAACTGGCACCACAGGTCCTGACTGGGCCTCAGGAGACCTACCAATGAAGAGGGGTTGTAGCTTGCTTGGCCTGACACCCAAGGTGTGGCCAGTCCTGGAAAGGCCAGCTTTGGCAGAGGAGTGACAGCTTCCCTGGCCACAAAGGGCCTGGCTGGCACTGGGAAGGCCAACTGTGGAAGAGCAGACATGGCTTCCCTGGCCTGGGAGTTGTGGAACTGTGGGCACAGCTTACCCAACTTGGCACCTCAGGGCCTGGCCCACCTGGGATGGACAGCTGTGTAAGAGGAGGCATATCTTCCCAGTATTCACACCACAGGCCCTGGCAAGGCCTGGGGAGGCCAACTTTGAAAGAAGGAATGCATCTTCCATTGTCTGGCACCCAAGGGCTTGGCTGGGAATATGGAGGGCAGCCATGGAAGGGGGCACAGCTTCCCTAGCTTGGCACCCCAGGACCTGAACTTGCTGCGTAGACCAGCCATGGAGAGGGTATGCAGCTTCACCTGCCTGGCACTCCAGGTCCTGACTGGCTCTCAAGAGACTAGTCATTGAAGAGGGGGTGCATTTTCACTAGCCTGGTACCTTTGGTACTAGTTGGCCCTGGGTTGTCCATCTGTGGAAGAGTGGAAGCAGCATCTGTGGACTGGCACCACAGAACTTCATCAGCCCTGGGTAAACCAGCCATATGGTCTACCATATGGAAAAGGGGCCATAGATACCCAGTTTGCCACCCCAGAGACTGGCTAACACTAGAGAGTCCAGCCATTGAAGAAGGGTTGTAGCTTGCTGACCTGACAGCAGAAACCTGGCAGGGCCTAGGGAGGCCTGCCATGAAAGAGGGGACATAGTTTCCCTTTCCTGGCACCATAAGCCCTTGGCCTTGGGAATACAGCTATGGAAGATGGAGTGCAGATTCCTCCGTGGCTTCCCAGAGCAAGACCACATGAGTGTGTGGCTGGCACTGGGGATGCCAGCAGTGGAAGTGGGGGCTCAGCTTCCCTGGCCTGGAACCCCAGGTTCAGGCTGGTCCATGGAAAGTCATCCGGAAGGGAGGGGCAGCTCCCCTGCCTGGATGTCATGGGAGAGTCGGTGCATGTTCTCCAACATTGCACCCCAGGGTTTGGCCATTCCAGGGGAGGCAGGACATAAAAGAGAAGGCACAGTTATTGTTCCTGGCATCCATGGAACTCAGTGTGCAGATTCCCCAGCCTTGCACTCCATGGCATGGCAAGCCTGCAGAAGCCATTATGGAAGAGGGGGCATAGCTTCCCTAACCATGTGCCCCAGTTCCTTGTCAGCCCTGGGGAGGCCAACCATGGAAAAGGGGGGGGCACAGTTTACGGGCCTGACCTCCAGGGCCTGTCTGGTGCATCTTCCCTGGCGTGGCACTCCAGGGCTTAGCTGAACCTAGGGAGGCCAACCATGGAAAAGGGGGGGGCACAGTTTACGGGCCTGACCTCCAGGGCCTGTCTGGTGCATCTTCCCTGGCGTGGCACTCCAGGGCTTAGCTGAACCTAGGGAGGCCAACCATGGAAAAGGGGATGCATCTTTTTCTGTCTGACTCCTCAGTCCCTGGGTGTAAAATGGGGTATAGATTCCATGGTGGCACCCCAGAGACTAGACAGCCCTGGGGACACCAGACATGGGATTTCAGGCTCAGCTTCACCACTCTGGCACCCCAGTTTGTGGTCAGCACTGAGGAGGCCAGAAGTAGAAGAGGAGGTACTGTTCCTTTGCCTGACAGTTGTGGAAAAGTGGGCATATCTTCCCAGGCCTGGCACACCGTGGCCTGACCAGCCATTGAGAGGCCAGTTGTGGAAGAGAGTGCACATTTACCTGCCTGGCAGTCTTGGAAGAGTACCACATCTTTCCCAGTCTGGCATACTAGGGTCTGTCCAGCCCTTGCGAGGCCAGTCATTAAAGAAGGGTTGTAGCTTAATCTGTCTGGCACCGCAGGACCTGGTTGGCACTGGGGAGGCCGCCCATTCAAGAGGGAATGTATTTTCTATAGCCTGGCACCCCAAGGCCTGGATGGAAGTGTGGAGGCCAGACATGAAAGAGAGGCTATAGCTACCTGACCTGGCACCCCACACACTGTCTGACCCTGGGGAGGCCAGAAATGGTAGAGGGGTGACATCTTTCCAGGTGTGACACCTCAGAGACTAGACATGAAGTTAGCCATGGATGTGGGAGTATAGCTTCCTTGACCTGGAGCACCAGGGCCTGGATGGACCTGGAGAAGCCAGCTATGGAAGAGGTGGCACAGCTTCCTTGTCGTGGTACCCCAGGGCCTGGTGAATTGGGGGAAAGCCAGGCATGGAATATGGGAGGACAGCATCCTCAGGCTGATACCCAGGGGCCTGGCAGGCCCTGGAGAGGACAATTGTGGAAGAGGGAGCACATGTTACCAGACCTGGCACCCCTGGACCTGGCCAGCCATGGGGAGGCCATGCATGGAAGAGGGGGCACAGCATACCTGGCCTAGCACTCCAGGGCATGGCCTTGTTGAGTAAGCCAGTCATGGAAAAGGGTGAACAGCTTCCCCAGTCTGGCTCACTGGGGCCTGGCCAGTCATGAAAGAGAGAGCACAGATTCTTCAGCCAGGGACAACAGGTAATATCCCACCTAGGGAAGGCCAGCTGTGGGAGAGGGGCCTCAGCTTCCCCAGTCTGGTACCCCAGTTATTGGCTGGCATTGGGGAGGATAGTAGTGGAAGAGGGGATACAGCTTCCCTGGCCTGGCACCCCAGGGCCTGGCCAGTTCTGGGGATGCCAACCTTGGAATGTGGGGTGCAGTTACCCTCCAGGCAGTCATGGAACTGAGGGTGCAACTTCACAAAACTGTCACACAATGGCCTGGCTGTCATGTGGAGGCTAGCCGTGGAAGATGGGGTGCAGTTTTTTCAGCCTTACACTTCAGAGTCTGGGCACCCAAGGGCAAGTCAACCATGTAAGAGGGTTGCAGCTTCCCTGGACTGGCACCCCAGGTCCTGGAAAGCCCTGGGGAGGCCAGCAGTGTAAGAGGAGGCACAACTTCCCTGGACTGCACCACAGGGTCAATCCCCCAGAGGGGAAGTCAATCATGGAAGTGGCAGTGCAGTTTCAACTGCCTGGAAGTTGAAAAAGTATGGATGTATCTTCGCTGGACTGGCACCCCAGGGCCAACCTTGGAAGAGAGGGTGAAGTTCCTCTCCTGGTAGCCATGAAACTAAGGGCACTTCTTCATCAACCTGGTACCCAATAGCCTGGCCAGCAGGCAGAGTTCAGTTGTGGAAGAGGGGGGCACTATTACCTGGCCTGGCACCCAGATCCCTCTTGCCCTAGAAGACCTGCCACTGAAGATGGGGCATATCTGCCCCATCCTGGCAACCCAGGACCTGGCTAGCCCTGAGAAGGTCAGCAAAGGAAGAGGTGGCACAGCTCCCCAGATTGTCACCCCAGGACCTGGCCAGCCCGTCTGAGGCCAGTTGTGTAAGAGTGGGCAATTTCTAGAGCCAGGAACCACAGGGTCTGGCCATCCCTGGGTATGCCAGTAGTGATAAAAGGGGTGCAGTTTCCCTGGCCTAGCACCCCAAGGTCTGGCCAAGCCTGAACAGGCTAACTGGAACAGGGGACACATTTTCCCTGTTCTGGCACCCCAGGGCTGGCCAGACAATGGGAAGGCCAGCCATTGAGGATGAGGTACAGCTTCCCCAGCCTGGTACCTCAAGACCTGGCCAGACATGAGAAGTCAGGCATGGAAGAGCTGCAGAGCTTCCCTGGCCTGACACCTTAGGAACTGGCCAGCCCTGGGGAGTCCAGCTGTCAACAGCTGTTCAAACACTGGGCAGAGCTTCTGTAGTCTGGCACCCCAGGGACTGGCTGGCCTTGGGGAAGCAAGCTGTGGAAAAGAGCTTCCCCAGCCTGGCACACAAATGACTTGCTGGCCGTGGAGAGGCTAGCTGAGGAAGAGGGAACCTGCTTCATTGCCTTGGCACCCCAGCAGCTTGCCAGGCCTGGGGAGACCAGCTGTGGTAGAAAGAGCACAGCTTACCCAGTCTGACACACCAGGACCTAGACAGACCCAGGGAGGCCAGCAATGGAAGAGGGAGTGCAGATTCCTTGGTCTGGCACCCAAGGGCAAGGACAGCTCTGGGGAGACAAGCCGTGAGATAGGGCACATAAATACATGCCATGTCACCCCAGAGTCTGGATGGCACTGGGGAGTCCAACCATTTAAAAGGAAGTATATCTTCCCACCCTGTCAGCACAGGGCCTGTCTGGGCCTAGGGAGGCCTGCCATGGAAGATGGGGGATCTGAGGAGGCCAGCCATGGAAGTGGGGGTGCAACTTCCTTGGACTGGTACCCCAGTGTTGTAGGGAGTGCGGCCCCTGAGGAGGTTGGCCCTTTGTACACTCCCTGCTGCCCAGCTAGCTTATACCTGAAATAATCACACAGAAATTGTATTAATTAAATCACTGCCTGGCCCATTATTTCTAGCCTCTTATTGGCTAACTCTCACATCTTGATTTAACCCATTTCTAATAATCTGTATATCACCATTAGGTCATGGCTTACTGGGAAAGATTCTAACTAGTGTCCATCTCAGGCAGGAGAACCATGGTGTCTGCCTGACTCTGCTCTTCTTCCCAGCATTCAGTTCTGTCTACTCCACCGACCAAAGTTCTGCCCTATCAAAAGGTCATAGCAGTTTCTTCATTCAACCAATGAAAGCAACACATAAACAGAAGGACCTGCTATACTATTTCCCCTTTTCTGTTTAAAAAGGAAAGGAAGACTTTAACTTTAACATAGTGAAATTACATATAACAAAACAGTTATTAAGCAAGAATTACAGTTACAATATTTATATCTATTTTATCTTTTATCATAACAAAGGAAAACTATAACTATCTATTCTTCAACTCCATCAAAGACTCCAGAAGGATATAATATTATCAAGTAAACAGGAAGTGCATTGTAAGCAACTTCCAAAACTATAGAAATAACAGAGACATCTTGCTGCCTATATAGTCACCCAAAGTTCTTCTCTACCATTGGGGCATACATCTTCAGCCTACAGGCCCATAGTATCCAGCAGACTTTTCTATGAATCTGGAAATTTTAAAGACAGTTCAGTCACTTTCTTCTGTATCCTGAAGAATGTCTCACAGACTCTTTTATGAAATAGGAACCCCAAAGTATCATCTCAGTTTTTGGCTAGTTTACCAGTCATCTCTCTGTGGGGTCTTCATGTCCAATTTATGCAACAGTTCAGGCAAGAGCAGTTTCTTGCCCAAATGACTAACCAACTCCATGAGGAGCTTCTTTGATATCCATCTTCCTCTTGAAGTAGCTTGTTGCTGCCATGAAAAGACCTAAGTAATTAAAACATTTTAAATGCCATATTCTGTAGTCTTTGAAAGATATGAAGAATGCCTATCTAACTGAAATGCACATCTAGAAAATCTAACTTGACTAGAAAATAAACTTGACTATTATAGAGATTATTAATCTATATTTCTTAATTATATATTACATTTTTAAAAGAAATATACAACCAAAATACCTTAATCAAGATCAGAAATATATATACATACATTTGACCTTAAATTTGTATTAATAAATCAAGATTTATACCAATGTAAATTATTCATATTTATATCATATCCCCCTTTAAATGTAAAAGAACATTTATAAGCAATATTTGGTAATATGAGCATAGTTTTTTTTTCCAAATTGCTTTGTGCTGTATGGGGGCACTCTTAATCAGGTCTTTTGTGGTATATCCTGTATGCTAGGTTTTTTTCAGTTGGCAGTTGAGCAAAGTAAGCTTTTGAGGGTGTTTATGGCAACCTTTCAGGAGTCTATCATGGCATACTGGTCTAAAAGCAATCCATAGGGTATCATTCCCTGTGAAAACAAAAGAAGAACCTCTTTTTCAAAGCACCATATCCTTAGACCCAAATTTTGAAGTCAAGATAACTTTATAACATAGATTGTAGATTAGCTTAATTAAATTAGATTAGATTAGCACACACAATGAAATGTTTCTGCAGTTAACTCCCTGGAGAGCACAACTGTGGAAGACTGGGAACAGTTTCCCTGGCCTGGTACCCCAGGACCTGACCCTCTGTGGGGAATCTAGCCATGGAAGAGGCTATGCAACTTTCCTGGTCTGGCATCCCAGGGGTGGCCAGCAGTGTAAGAGGGGGCACAGTTTCCTAAGCCTGGAACCCCAGGGCCAGTCTGGCAAAAGGGTAAGTCAGTGGTTGAAGTGGAGGTTTATTTTCACGGCTTAGAAGTAAAGAACTGGCAGCTTTAGAACTAAGGGTGCAACTTCACCAACCTGGCACCAAATTGCCTGGCCAGCATGTAGAGGCCAATTGTTACTCTTTTCTCTGAGTTCATCACCAGATAAAACCTTTATTATATTCCATTTTGAGCTACTGTGGATTCTTTTGTATGCCAACAAATTGGCATCCAACATGGCCAGAGTACTGGCCATTGCTGGGCACTGCCCAGACCCCCATCTGTGGCCTTATCCCATCTCACACAGCTTAACTACCCCTCTACAGCTGGTGCATAGCCGTGTATCATTTGACTGGACTGTTGTATGTTGAATTAGCAATTTCCTGCTGCCAGCAGGCTTGGTCTTACCTACTAAGCAGCTGACTTACTGATGCCCACAGCTTTTTGCTGAAACTCTTCTGAGGCTTCTCTGACTTCTGTCAGGCCTACTTTGGAGCACTGGCTGCTCTGACTTGCATTCCCAGTTCAGATCTCCAAATGCCTGGCTGAAGCTCCAGCCAGTAACCTGGCAGCTTGCAACTTCCTGAAAGCTCTGGGTTCTTTGATATTCTGCCCAACTCAAACATATGTGAATGTGCTGCCCTGAGGTGGACACCCCCCGGCCCGTGGGAAGAACTACCACCACACGAGGATCCTTCGCATATCACACTTTATTGGAGAGCTTCTTGGTTGAGGGGAGAGCTGAAGCGAGGGGCCCCACCCACCCAGTGCTGCAGCTTATATAGGGAATAGGGACACGGGTAGCCCTCTGATTGGCTGCCGATCTCTCGTGACCATCAGGCCATTTGGGATAGGCTGATGGTCTTATATAACCAGCTCATGCGCAGTTGGTATATCAAGGCTATAGCCTTATTTGGAGTTGTTTACTCATGGCCAAACTGCAATAGGGAGGAAGCTGGCGCCATCTTGTAATGGCGTCTATTAAAAGCAGCTCCCTGCAGTAAAAGCAGCTCCCTGCACTGCCCATAAGTAATTAACTAAATTTATTATTAATGAATTCCCAGGTAATTCAGGTACTGATCTAGGAACTGCTTTACTGCACAACTGCAACACCTGTTGGCCAACAAGGTTATTACACCTACAACAATCTTCTGAAAATTATAATGGAGGTATTAATTTGATTAATAATTAATAAATAAATAAATTTGAAAATTTTAAACCTTCCTCAAGATAGGGCAAATTATACCACCACCCAGGAATTTAACAAACTTTTTTTCTACTATGGATAGAATTTTGTAAGAGCTATATGAGCTATCTTGTACATATATTTTTGTGATCATGGTAAGTATTAGTTTTGTTCTTCATACATATCCTTAAAGAAAGGTTTTGATCCCTTGTTCTGATGTGACTGTGGGTCTCTGGCTCTATCTCCATTCATCATGCAA